>WNGS01001004.1:0-22028 GCA_020271785.1 Procambarus virginalis | reverse complement strand
TCCGGGGTTATGGAGATGTTGTGATTCCATGTATTTTGTGATCTTACTTCTTAGCACTCTCTCAAAGATTTTTATGATGTGCGATGTTAGTGCTATCGGTCTATAATTTTTTGCCTCTGCCTGTTTCCTCCTTTATGGAGTGGTGCTATCTTTGCTGTTTTTAGTATGTCAGAGATAACACCAGTATCTAGGCTTTGTCTCCACAGAATGTGAAGTTCCTGCGATAGTGTTTTTTTTACAATTCTTGATGAATATGGAGTTCCAAGAATCCGGGCCTGGTGCAAAGCGCATTGGCATACTGTTTATGGCTTCTTCAAAATTAAGTGGGGATAGGGTGACGTCTGATATGTGATTCGATGTTGGTACCATATCCATGAAAAATTCATTGGGGTTATCAATCTTTAGTGTGTTTAGTGACTCGCAGAAAACAGAGTTGTACTGCTTCCTCAGTAACTCGCTCATTTCTTTGTTGTCATCGGTAAAAATTCCATCTCCCTTTCTCTGGGGCCCGATACTAGATGAGGTTTTTGATCTTGATTTTGCATAAGAGAAAAAATATTTTGGATTTCTCTCTATTTCACTGATGGCCTTTTGCTTTCTTTGCCCTCCTGGGTTTTGTATGATTCATGTAGCTTGAGTTCAATTGTTTCTATTTCTCTACCTATCCTTCGCCGTTCTTGAGATAGGGTGCGATTTTCAAGTTGTTCAGCGATTTGTTTTCTTCGCCTATAGAGGGAACGACGTTCCCGTTCCAATTATTTGCTCACAGTTTATCTGTTTATTATTGAAGTTGAATTTGCTGAAATCTCCTCCACCGGGAATCGGGACTGGTTTTGAAGGTCTATTCTCCATACTTGTCAGAACGTCAATTAAGTTGTGATCTGAGTAATAGGTGATCATTATGTTCTTGATCAATTCATAATTATTGGTGAAAATGAGGTCCAGCGTGTTCTTCTTCCTAGTTGGTTCTACTATTTGCTGGTTTAAGGCAAACCTGTCGCACATCCATAGCAACTCATTTGCATGTGCCTGTTCATTTAGGCTACTTCCTGGTATTCTTTCTGATATTACTGTATTAGCCAGGTGCTTCCATATCAGATGCCGTAGGTTGAAGTCCCCAAGCAGGATGATGTTCGGAGCTGGATTTGTGAGGTTTTCCAAGCAGTGTTCTATTTTCATTAGTTGGTCTTTAAACTGCTGAGGGTTTGCCTCCGATGACTTACATACAAGGACAACAACTACATTTAGAATCTCTATTTTGACTATCAGCACTTCCACCATATCATTTGAGGCGTTTAGCAGCTCAGTACAGATGAGTGTGACTTTGATGTAGAGGCTGACCCCACCCTGAAGCCGATGTTTCCTGTCAAATCTGAAAAGATTGTACTCTGAGATCCATATTTCACCATCATGGTAGTCCTTTAGGCGAGTTTCCGTTAGGGCTGCAAACACTGCGTTTGCCTCATGAAGGAGACCATCTATAAAGTGAACTTTGTTGGATTTGCGTGTTTCTATACCCCTGGATGTTGGCATATATAAATGATGTTATCGTGTTAGTGGAAGTGCTGGATGCTTTACTTGGTGTTAATATCTGAGGCTCTGGTAAGGAGGTCACTGTGTTTGCGTCCTCTCCAGCATTTGACCGAGATGGTGGTAGAGTCTGGTCATTTTTAGCCATTCTTCTCCGGCGCCATCGACACCGCGCTCACCCCATACTCATCCTGTGAGTGGTAGTTTATTGTGCACCCCATACTCATCCTGTGAGCGTTAGTTTATTGTGCACCCCATACTCATCCTGTGAGTGGTAGTTTATTGTGCACCCCATACTCATCCTGTGAGCGTTAGTTTATTGTGCACCCCATACTCATTCTGTGAGCGGTAGATTATTGTGCACCCCATACTCATCCTGTGAGCGGTAGATTATTGTGCACCCCATACTCATCCTGTGAGTGGTAGTTTATTGTGCACCCCATACTCATCCTGTGAGTGGTAGTTTATTGTGCACCCCATACTCATCCTGTGAGTGGTAGTTTATTGTGCACCCCATACTCATCCTGTGAGCGGTAGTTTATTGTGCACCCCATACTCATCCTGTGAGTGGTAGTTTATTGTGCACCCCATACTCATCCTGTGAGTGGTAGTTTATTGTGCACCCCATACTCATCCTGTGAGTGGTAGTTTATTGTGCACCCCATACTCATCCTGTGAGTGGTAGTTTATTGTGCACCCCATACTCATCCTGTGAGTGGTAGTTTATTGTGCACCCCATACTCATCCTGTGAGTGGTAGTTTATTGTGCACCCCATACTCATCCTGTGAGCGGTAGTTTATTGTGCACCCCATACTCATCCTGTGAGCGGTAGTTTATTGTGCACCCCATACTCATCCTGTGAGTGGTAGTTTATTGTGCACCCCATACTCATCCTGTGAGCGGTAGTTTATTGTGCACCCCATACTCATCCTGTGAGCGTTAGTTTATTGTGCACCCCATACTCATCCTGTGAGTGGTAGTTTATTGTGCACCCCATACTCATCCTGTGAGCGGTAGATTATTGTGCACCCCATACTCATCCTGTGAGCGGTAGATTATTGTGCACCCCATACTCATCCTGTGAGTAGTTTATTGTGCCCCCATACTCATCCTGTGAGTGGTAGTTTATTGTGCACCCCATACTCATCCTGTGAGTGGTAGTTTATTGTGCACCCCATACTCATCCTGTGAGTGGTAGTTTATTGTGCACCCCATACTCATCCTGTGAGTGTAGTTTATTGTGCACCCCATACTCATCCTGTGAGTGGTAGTTTATTGTGCACCCCATACTCATCCTGTGAGTGGTAGTTTATTGTGCACCCCATACTCATCCTGTGAGTGGTAGTTTATTGTGCACCCCATACTCATCCTGTGAGTGGTAGTTTATTGTGCACCCCATACTCATCCTGTGAGTGTAGTTTATTGTGCACCCCATACTCATCCTGTGAGTGGTATTTATTGTGCACCCCATACTCATCCTGTGAGTGGTAGTTTATTGTGCACCCCATACTCATCCTGTGAGTGGTAGTTTTTTGTGCACCCCATACTCATCCTGTGAGTGGTAGTTTATTGTGCACCCCATACTCATCCTGTGAGTGGTAGTTTATTGTGCACCCCATACTCATCCTGTGAGTGGTAGTTTATTGTGCACCCCATACTCATCCTGTGAGTGTAGTTTATTGTGCACCCCATACTCATCCTGTGAGTGGTAGTTTATTGTGCACCCCATACTCATCCTGTGAGTGGTAGTTTATTGTGCACCCCATACTCATCCTGAGCGGTAGTTTATTGTGCACCCCATACTCATCCTGTGAGTGGTATTTATTGTGCACCCCATACTCATCCTGTGAGTGGTAGTTTATTGTGCACCCCATACTCATCCTGTGAGTGGTAGTTTATTGTGCACCCCATACTCATCCTGTGAGTGGTAGTTTATTGTGCACCCCATACTCATCCTGTGAGCGGTAGTTTATTGTGCACCCCATACTCATCCTGTGAGCGTAGTTTATTGTGCACCCCATACTCATCCTGTGAGTGGTAGTTTATTGTGCACCCCATACTCATCCTGTGAGTGTAGTTTATTGTGCACCCCATACTCATCCTGTGAGCGGTAGTTTATTGTGCACCCCATACTCATCCTGTGAGTGGTAGTTTATTTGTGCACCCCATACTCATCCTGTGAGTGGTATTTATTGTGCACCCCATACTCATCCTGTGAGCGTTAGTTTATTGTGCACCCCATACTCATCCTGTGAGTGGTAGTTTATTGTGCACCCCATACTCATCCTGTGAGCGGTAGTTTATTGTGCACCCCATACTCATCCTGTGAGTGGTAGTTATTGTGCACCCCATACTCATCCTGTGAGTGGTAGTTTATTGTGCACCCCATACTCATCCTGTGGAGTGTAGTTTATTGTGCACCCCATACTCATCCTGTGAGTGGTAGTTTATTGTGCACCCCATACTCATCCTGTGAGTGGTAGTTTATTGTGCACCCCATACTCATCCTGTGAGTGGTAGTTTATTGTGCACCCCATACTCATCCTGTGAGTGGTAGTTTATTGTGCACCCCATACTCATCTTGTGAGTGGTAGTTTATTGTGCACCCCATACTCATCCTGTGAGTGGTAGTTTATTGTGCACCCCATACTCATCCTGTGAGTGGTAGTTTATTGTGCACCCCATACTCATCCTGTGAGTGGTAGTTTATTGTGCACCCCACAGCAGCACATAGCTGTGTGCTGCTGCTGAACTTGTTAATACAAACATATATCTATCCCATCGCAAATATTATATTGAATAAACCTCTTGCTTTTTAATACCTGTACCAATAATAGACAAATACTTTTGACCTGCTGAGTCGTCATGGTCGTCCTGCTGGTACAGTGAGGAGAGTCGTCATGGTCGTCCTGCTGGTACAGTGAGGAGAGTCGTCGTGGTCGTCCTGCTGGTACAGTGAGGAGAGTCGTCATGGTCGTCCTGCCGTCACAGTGAGGAGAGTCGTTATGGTCGTCCTGCCGTCACAGTGAGGAGAGTCGTCATGGTCGTCCTGCCGTCACAGTGAGGAGAGTCGTCATGGTCGTCCTGCCGTCACAGTGAGGAGAGTCGTTATGGTCGTCCTGCCGTCACAGTGAGGAGAGTCGTCGTGGTCGTCCTGCCGTCACAGTGAGGAGAGTCGTCGTGGTCGTCCTGCTGGTACAGTGAGGAGAGTCGTCATGGTCGTCCTGCCGTCACAGTGAGGAGAGTCGTCATGGTCGTCCTGCTGGTACAGTGAGGAGAGTCGTCATGGTCGTCCTGCTGGTACAGTGAGGAGAGTCGTCATGGTCGTCCTGCTGGTACAGTGAGGAGAGTCGTCATGGTCGTCCTGCCGTCACAGTGAGGAGAGTCATGGTCGTCCTGCCGTCACAGTGAGGAGAGTCGTCGTGGTCGTCCTGCTGGTACAGTGAGGAGAGTCGTCGTGGTCGTCCTGCCGGTACAGTGAGGAAAGTCGTCGTGGTCGTCCTGCTGGTACAGTGAGGAGAGTCGTCATGGTCGTCCTGCCGGTACAGTGAGGAGAGTCGTCATGGTCGTCCTGCTGGTACAGTGAGGAGAGTCGTCATGGTCGTCCTGCTGGTACAGTGAGGAGAGTCGTCATGGTCGTCCTGCTGGTACAGTGAGGAGAGTCGTCATGGTCGTCCTGCTGGTACAGTGAGGAGAGTCGTCATGGTCGTCCTGCTGGTACAGTGAGGAGAGTCGTCATGGTCGTCCTGCCGTCACAGTGAGGAGAGTCATGGTCGTCCTGCCGTCACAGTGAGGAGAGTCGTCATGGTCGTCCTGCTGGTACAGTGAGGAGAGTCGTCATGGTCGTCCTGCCGTCACAGTGAGGAGAGTCGTCATGGTCGTCCTGCCGTCACAGTGAGGAGAGTCGTCATGGTCGTCCTGCTGTACAGTGAGGAGAGTCGTCATAGTCGTCCTGCCGTCACAGTGAGGAGAGTCGTCGTGGTCGTCCTGCTGGTACAGTGAGGAGAGTCGTCGTGGTCGTGCTGCTGGTACAGTGAGGAGAGTCGTCGTGGTCGTCCTGCTGGTACAGTGAGGAGAGTCGTCGTGGTCGTCCTGCTGGTACAGTGAGGAGAGTCGTCATGGTCGTCCTGCCGTCACAGTGAGGAGAGTCGTCGTGGTCGTCCTGCTGGTACAGTGAGGAGAGTCGTCATAGTCGTCCTGCCGTCACAGTGAGGAGAGTCGTCATAGTCGTCCTGCCGTCACAGTGAGGAGAGTCATCATGGTCGTCCTGCCGGTACAGTGAGGAGAGTCGTCATAGTCGTCCTGCCGTCACAGTGAGGAGAGTCGTCATAGTCGTCCTGCCGTCACAGTGAGGAGAGTCGTCATAGTCGTCCTGCCGTCACAGTGAGGAGAGTCGTCATGGTCGTCCTGCCGTCACAGTGAGGAGAGTCGTCATGGTCGTCCTGCCGTCACAGTGAGGAGAGTCGTCATAGTCGTCCTGCCGTCACAGTGAGGAGAGTCGTCATAGTCGTCCTGCCGTCACAGTGAGGAGAGTCGTCATGGTCGTCCTGCCGTCACAGTGAGGAGAGTCGTCATGGTCGTCCTGCCGTCACAGTGAGGAGAGTCGTCATAGTCGTCCTGCCGTCACAGTGAGGAGAGTCGTCATGGTCGTCCTGCCGTCACAGTGAGGAGAGTCGTGATGGTCGTCCTGCCGGTACAGTGAGGAGAGTCATCATGGTCGTCCTGCTGGTACAGTGAGGAGAGTCGTCATGGTCGTCCTGCCGTCACAGTGAGGAGAGTCATCATGGTCGTCCTGCCGTCACAGTGAGGAGAGTCGTGATGGTCGTCCTGCCGGTACAGTGAGGAGAGTCATCATGGTCGTCCTGCTGGCACAGTGAGGAGAGTCATCATGGTCGTCCTGCCGGTACAGTGAGGAGAGTCGTCATGGTCGTCCTGCTGGTACAGTGAGGAGAGTCGTCATGGTCGTCCTACCGTCACAGTGAGGAGAGTCATCATGGTCGTCCTACCGGTACAGTGAGGAGAGTCATCATGGTCGTCCTACCGGTACAGTGAGGAGAGTCATCATGGTCGTCCTACCGGTACAGTGAGGAGAGTCATCATGGTCGTCCTACCGGTACAGTGAGGAGAGTCATCATGGTCGTCCTACCGGTACAGTGAGGAGAGTCATCATGGTCGTCCTGCCGGTACAGTGAGGAGAGTCATCATGGTCGTCCTGCCGGTAAAGTGAGGAGAGTCGTCATGGTCGTCCTGCTGGTACAGTGAGGAGAGTCGTCATGGTCGTCCTGCCGTCACAGTGAGGAGAGTCATCATGGTCGTCCTACCGGTACAGTGAGGAGAGTCGTCATGGTCGTCCTGCCGGTACAGTGAGGAGAGTCGTCATTCACGTGTTCATATTCTCTAATAAATTAACAAAGATTCCTAAACACATTTTCACGTGTTACAATAATTTATTACAGAAAGATTAAAGGGACTGAACTTTAAGAGGTAATAATTTACTAAAAATAAAAATATTTCGAGAGAAAAGGTAAAGTTTAAGATGATAATGTATATGGTGGGGAAGACCTTTCCCTGTGGTGGGGAAGACTTCTCCCTGTGGTGGGGAAGACCTTTCCCTGTGGTGGGGAAGACCTCTCCCTGTGGTGGGGAAGACTTCTCCCTGTGGTGGGGAAGACTTCTCCCTGTGGTGGGGAAGACTTCTCCCTGTGGTGGGGAAGATCTCTCCCTGTGGTGGAGAAGACTTCTCCCTGTGGTGGGGAAGACTTCTCCCTGTGGTGGGGAAGATCTCTCCCTGTGGTGGAGAAGACTTCTCCCTGTGGTGGGGAAGATCTCTCCCTGTGGTGG
This sequence comes from Procambarus virginalis, assembly GCA_020271785.1. Lineage (NCBI taxonomy): Eukaryota > Metazoa > Arthropoda > Malacostraca > Decapoda > Cambaridae > Procambarus > Procambarus virginalis. The sequence continues at coordinate 14,656 of WNGS01001004.1, read as the reverse complement.
GGAAGACTTCTCCCTGTGGTGGGGAAGACTTCCCCCTGTGGTGGGGAAGATCTCTCCCTGTGGTGGAGAAGACTTCTCCCTGTGGTGGGGAAGATCTCTCCCTGTGGTGGGGGGAAGACTTCTCCCTGTGGTGGGGAAGATCTCTCCCTGTGGTGGGGAAGACTTCTCCCTGTGGTGGGGAAGATCTCTCCCTGTGGTGGGGAAGACTTCTCCCTGTGGTGGGGAAGACTTCTCCCTGTGGTGGGGAAGACTTCTCCCTGTGGTGGGGAAGATCTCTCCCTGTGGTGGGGAAGACCCTTCCCTGTGGTGGGGAAGACCTCTCCCTGTGGTGGGGAAGACCCTTCCCTGTGGTGGGGAAGACTTCTCCCTGTGTTGGGGAAGACCCTTCCCTGTGGTGGGGAAGACTTCTCCCTGTGGTGGGGAAGACTTCTCCCTGTGGTGGGGAAGATCTCTCCGTGGTGGGGAAGACCTCTCCCTGTGGTGGGGAAGACCTCTCCCTGTGGTGGGGAAGACCTCTCCCTGTGATGGGGAAGACTTCTCCCTGTGGTGGGGAAGACCTTTCCCTGTGGTGGGGAAGACTTCTCCCTGTGGTGGGGAAGGCCTCTCCCTGTGGTGTGGAAGACTTCTCCCTGTGGTGGGGAAGACCTCTCATTGTGGTGGGGAAGACCTCTCCCTGTGGTTGGGAAGACTTCTCCCTGTGGTGGGGAAGACCTCTCCCTGTGGTGGGGAAGACTTCTCCCTGTGGTGGGGAAGACTTCTCCCTGTGGTGGGGAAGACTTCTCCCTGTGGTGGGGAAGACCTCTCCCTGTGGTGGGGAAGACCTCTCCCTGTGGTGGGGAAGACCTCTCCCTGTGGTGGGGAAGACTTCTCCCTGTTGTGGGGAAGACTTCCTCCTGTGGTGGGAAGACTTCCCCCTATGGTGGGGAAGACCTCTCCCTGTGGTGGGGAAGACCTCTCCCTGTGGTGGGGAAGACCTCTCCCTGTGGTGGGGAAGACTTCTCCCTGTGGTGGGGAAGACTTCTCCATGTGGTGGGGAAGACTTCTCCCTGTGGTACCTGGTTGATACCTGGTTGATGGGGTTCTGGGAGTTCTTCTACTCCCCAAGCCCGGCCCGAGGCCAGGCTCGACTTGTGAGAGTTTGATCCACCAGGCTGTTGCTTGGAGCGGCCCGCAGAGCCACATACCCATCACAGCCCGGCTGATCCGGGACTTCTCTTAGGAAACAGTCCAGTTTTCTCTTGAAGATGTCCACGGTTGTTCCGGCAATATTTCTTATAGTCGCTGGGAGGACGTTGAACAACCGCGGACCTCTGATGTTTATACAGTGCTCTCTGATTGTGCCTATGGCACCTCTGCTCTTCACTGGTTCAATCTTCCATTTTCTTCCATATCGTTCACTCCAGTACGTTGTTATTTTACTGTGTAGATTTGGGACCTGGCCCTCCAGTATTTTCCATGTGTATATATATTTTTGTATCTCTCTCGTCTCCTTTCTAGAGAGTACATTTGGAGAGTTTTGAGACGATCCCAATAATTTAGGTGTTTTATCTCGTCTATGCGTGCCGTATATGTTCTCTGTATTCCCTCTATTTCAGCAATCTCTCCTGCTCTGAAGGGGGAAGTGAGTACTGAGCAGTATTCGAGACGGGACAACACAAGTGACTTGAAGAGTACAACCATTGTGATGGGATCCCTGGATTTGAAAGTTCTCGTAATCCATCCGATCATTTTTCTGGCTGATGCGATATTTGCTTGGTTATGCTCCCTAAACGTTAGATCGTCGGACATCATTATTCCCAAATCCTTGACATGCTGTTTTTCTACTATGGGAAGATTTGATTGTGTTTTGTACCCTGTATTATGTTTCAGATCCTCATTTTTGCCGTACCTGAGTACCTGAAATTTATCACTGTTAAACATCATATTATTTTCTGCTGCCCAATCGAAAACTTTGTTGACATCTGTTTGTAGTTTTTCAATGTCTTCAGCAGAGGTAATTTTCATGCTGATTTTTGTGTCATCTGCGAAGGATGACACGAAGCTGTGACGTGTATTTTTGTCTATATCAGATATGAGAATAAGGAACAGTAGCGGTGCAAGGACTGTACCTTGAGGTACAGAGCTTTTAACATCGCTTGGACTCGATTTTATCTGATTGACTGTTACTCTTTGTGTTCTGTTCGACAGGAAATTGAGTATCCAGCGTCCTACTTTTCCAGTTATTCCCATTGACCTCATTTTGTGAGCTATCACCCCATGGTCACATTTGTCGAACGCCTTTGCAAAGTCTGTGTATACAACATCTGCATTTTGCTTTTCTTCTAGGGCTTCTGTGATTTTGTCATAGTGGTTGAGTAACTGTGACAGACAGGATCTTCCCGCTCTAAATCCATGTTGTCCTGGATTGTGCAATTCATTGTTTTCCATAAAACTAGAAATTTGATTCCTAATCACTCTTTCAAACACTTTTATTATGTGTGATGTTAGTGCAACTGGCCTATAATTTTTTGCCAAGGCTTTACTCCCCCCTTGTGCAACGGAGCTATATCTGCAGATTTAAGTGCTGCTGGTATCTCCCCTGTATCCAGGCTCTTTCTCCATATTACGCTGAGTGCTCTCGCTACTGGTACTTTACATTTCTTTATGAATATTGAATTCCATGAGTCAGGCCCAGGAGCTGAGTGCATGGGCATATTGTCAATTTCTCTTTCAAAGTCTTCCGAGTTTGTGGTAATATCCGTTATATTATCTGCAGCTTGAATGTCATTCATAAAGAAGCTGTCTGGGTCATCAACTTTCATGTTGTTAATTGGTGTGCTAAACATAGCCTCATACTGGCTTCTTAGAATTTCACTAATCTCTTTGTTGTCCTCTGTGTACGTACCTTCATTTGTAATTAACGGTCCAATACTGGTCGAGGTTTTGGATTTTGATTTAGCGTATGTGAAAAAATATTTCGGATTTTTCCTTATCTCTTGTATAGCTCTCTGTTCCAATTCCATTTCCTCAGACTCATATGATCGCTTCAACGTTTGTTCGATTTCTTCGATCTCCCTGCTTAGGCTTATTTTCCTTGCTTGTGATAGTTGTGTCTGCCGAAGCATTTCCGTTATTTTTTTCCTTCTCCTGTACAGTCGTCTGCGTTCTCTTTCTAGAGTGTTCCTCTTTCTGCCCCTCCTCACCGGCACGTGCTTCAAGCAGACCTTGTAAGCTTCAGCTGTCAGTTGAGCTATTCCCTGTGTGGGAGTTTTGTCGCTTAAGACCGTCTCCCATTGAATGGTTGAAAGGTCTACATTTATTTTTTCCCAGTCAATCCTCTTATTGTTGAAATTGAATTGATTGAATATTCCTTCTCGCTTGTTGGGTCTCTTAGATCTACTACCGTTATTTATGCTAGTTCGCACTTCAATGAGCTTATGGTCTGAGTATGAAGTATCTGAGATTGTTATGTCTCTGATTAGTTCATCATTGTTTGTGAATAACAAGTCTAGTGTGTTTTCGTTCCTAGTTGGTTCTGTAATCTGTTGATTGAGCGAGAATTTGTCACAGAATCTCAAAAGTTCTCTGACCTGTGGCTGGTTATTTCCCGGGTCATTCCCTGCTATGATATTTGTGTTTGCCATTCTCCATCTTAGACTCGGTAAATTGAAATCTCCAAGGAAGATAATATCTGGAGCTGGGTTTGCTAGGTCATCAAGTATGTTCTCTATTTTGTGCATCTGCTCTGTGAATTCCTCAACCGTTGTATCTGGCGGTTTATATATTAAAATAATAATTAGGTTTAGTTTCTCTACCTTAATTCCAAGTACCTCTACCACCTCATTAGTTGAGTTTAGTAGTTCTGTGCATACCAGGTCCTCTTTAATATACAGACCTACTCCTCCATTTGACCTAGTTTTTCTATCACATCTGTATAATTATAATTTGGAATCCAGATTTCACCATCCATGTAATCTTTTGTATGAGTTTCCGTGAATGCCCCAAATATGGAGTTTGACTCTAATAGGAGACCATTTATGAACTTGACTTTATTCTTGACTTTGGCTTTAGACCTTGAATGTTCGCAAAAATGAATGATGTCCATATTGTGTGTCACTTCTGGAAGGTTTTGGTGGTTCTCCCTCCTCTCTACCCTGACCCAGGGTGTGTTGTTGTGGCAATGGTTTGTCCAGTTTTGGAAGTGATATTGGGGAGTGTGGTAGTCTCTGTGTAGTTGGGGGTGTAGTATGTGTGGGCTTGATGACGAAATGTAGTCCAGTCTCGGGCATTTCCCCCTCTCCATCCGTACTCCTGCCACGTTTCTGCCTGTCTGTTTCTCCCTCTGTTTCTGCCTGCCTCTAAAAAATGTTCAGGGCTATTATATTGGACTTCCTCTCTTATATAGCGCTGTGTACCTCTGACGTGGAAATCGGGGCAATGAAGATCGTAGCATTTCCTCTCATTAACTGAGAGTTTGCATAGCTTAGGGTGAAAATATCTACACTCAGTATCAAAACGACATCTGCCTTTCCCTAACCAGTTCCGGCATTTCCGTGGGTGCATGAATGAGCATTCCGTGCCTCTGGGCCCATATCTGCACTGTCCTTTTGCATAATACCTGCAAATATTTTCATCTGTGATTGCATTATTCTTGTTTGTATCCGTGTACGACTTGGCTACCTCTGTGATTTTTGTTCCAACTTTCTCGTTTCTGCATTTATTCTCGGTATTACCCTTATCTTTCGCCTTGTTGCTTTCGTCTTTCTCATTCGTCTCATTTTTTATCTCCTTATTCATATCACCAGTTTGCTCTACAATATTGCCTTCATTTTTGTGTACCTCGACGCTATGTCCTTCTACATTGCTACTTTGACTCTCTAAATTCTCAATCCCTGGGTTGTGCTCAGAGTTCGTTGCTGTCTTTATATACTCTGCATATATTTCTGGTAGTTTTTGTGTGAATTGTAGCCTGTGTACTTCAGGAATGTCATTCATTAGTTTGGCAATGTTTTCCCACACTGTCTGTCACTTTCACAGATCCAGTAGGTACCTTCCCGGTTTGCATATTGTGTAGGTAATCCTGTACAACTCAGGTGAAATCTTATGTTACAATGTTACATACAATGCCTACAACAGTCTTCCGAAGTGACTTATGGCAGCCTCCACACACCTCCATGTTGGTTTGTGATGTTATAATATTATATGCATATATTTATAATATTATATATATGTATATATAATATGTATACAGTATATTTATAATATTACATATGTTTATTTGTTAAAGTTTATGTGGGGGTACTTATCGCCTTGTGAGAAAATATGGTCCTCTTGGGACCGTATAGTTGACCGTTGTTGTCCCAGGTCGGGGGAAGGATGTCACCGGTTGCCAGTTACTTGATTTATACACTGATTATTTGCCTGTATTTTCCTAAGGGATTTCTGCTTTCTTCCGGCTTACAATGTTATTAACTTACTCTATTACTAGTTCCTAAACCTACTTGCCCATATTACAGTATATATTGCTGGTATATTATCACTGAGGGAGTATACTGTTACTGAGAGGACTCCCTTACACTGTGTAGGCCTCGTGGCTGTGGTGTAAACACAAGTGTGATGCCTCCTCCACAACTTTACATTTATACTTTTTCATGTACAATCTCTAACACTATTCACTGATTTATATGTTATGTTACACGTTCCACTTCACTGTTCAACGTATCACTGCTCGCTATATTATATATATCGCTTTTGCCTGTACACATGAGCCTGGTGGCACTGGCTCACCACGTGGGACCACGTTTATTCTGTATTTAACTCAAAGTTCCATTTTTAATTTCTGTATTCAACTTTCCTACGGGTCACTATGCACTGGGTGATCACTGTGGCCGTAATCCATAGTTGTAATCCTAAAAAAGCCCGGTTTATTCCAGTGTTTTCACGGAGCGGGACGACGACACGTCTGTCCCCTAACCCGCGAACCCACAACACAATCCTGGGGGGAAGACCTCTCCCTGTGGTGGGAAGACCTCTCCCTGTGTGTGGAAGACTTCTCCCTGTGGTGGGGAAGACTTCTCCGTGGTGGGGAAGACCTCTCCCTGTGTGGGGAAGACTTCTCCCTGTGGTGGGGAAGACCTCTCCCTGTGGTGGGGAAGATTCTCCCTGTGGTGGGAAGACTTCTCCCTGTGGTGGGNACCTAAGCAAACTTTAGTTGTGGGAGATTCCCAGATAAGGTATTTGGATAGAACGTTTGTGCTAGAGATAGGGGGAACAGGTTAAGGGTTTGCTATCCCGGAGCTGGTATTGGTGATTATAAACAACATGAATGATATTATGGCTGGAAATGGGAACAATCCCGTTATTTGCATTAGCGCGGGAGGAAATGATGTGTCGAGTTAGGAGTGAGGAACTGATTAGAGGTATAAAACAGCAATGAATAGTTAGAAGCAAGGGAGGAATCCCGATCATATGTGGCATTCTTCCAAGAAAGGGAGTTGGAAATGAATGGATGTCGAGGGCACTTGGTGTCATTGCCGGCTGGAAAGATATTGCAAATCAAATGCAATATCTTTCATAGACAACTGGGAACACTTCTATGGAAGAAATGAAATGTATGCTCGCGATGGGGTGCATCTATCGAGGGCTGGGGTTGTTGTGTGTTGCGAACTCGTTGGAACCAGTGGTTAGAGGCGTTTGTTTGGGTTTAAACTGTTAGTAGATAGTGGTATGGGAATTGATTTGGAGGAAGGAGGTAATAAAAGTATGTGTTTGTGGGAGAAAGAATTGGCAAAATGATCAGGAAAGAGAAGGGCCTCAAAATAACAATTCACTTAGGGTCTATTACACTAAATAGTCTAAGAAATAAAATAAACGATTTAAATGCTCTTGTCTGCACAGAAAAAATAGATATTATTGCACTTACCGAAACGTGGATGAATGTAGAAAATAGAGAACTATTAGCTGAATATCAAATAAATGGATTTAAACTATTTCACACAGATAGATATATTAGACGAGGAGGGGGAGTAGCCATATATGTTAGGGACAATTTGAAATGTAGTCTCAAAGGGAATCAAAACTGAGCCACATACAGAAACTATTTGGATAGAATTAACGAAAAACAAATAACATTATAATAGGAGTTATATATAGGCCACCAAATTTAGACAGAATGGAAGCAAAGCATCTATGGGATGAAATATCTAGAGCATCTAGATCTAACAGTATTTATGTCATGGGTGACTTTAATTTTAGTGGAATAAACTGGTTGAACAAAACAGGGAATAATGAAGCAGAAGATTTTCTAGAATTAATTGACGATTGCTTTCTTACGCAACACATTAAGAACCAACGCGGGGAAATATATTTAGATTTAGTGTTAACTAACAGGGAAACACAAATTAAGGACATCGAAATAGGGAGTGAGCTAGGGAACAGTGATCATAAAGAAATCAGATTTAGCATAGAATGGAATAGATCTGTAGGAGAAAATTCTGTTAAGTGCCTAATTTCGAAAAGCTGATTTCAATAGCCTAAGAAATTTTTTGGGTCAAATAGATTGGAAAGTCTTGGGTATGGGGTGTGGGCCGGTCTTGGAGCTAGACGTGAACCCAGCGATAGGTGACGTAAAAGGGGTTTTCGATGTGGATTCAAAATATAACCTATTTAAAAATATTCTAAGCAAAGCCCAGGAATGTAGTATACACATAAATTGAATAGATCGAATACTAATGATCCAAAGTGGATAACAAAGGATCTGAAGAACCTTATAGGTAAAAAGAGAGCGTGGTACAAAAGGATTAAGAATGGGGAAGTCTGTTTAGAACAGGAATTCGTACAACTGGTTAGAAATACTAAAAAAGAGATAAGGAAAGCAAAAGAAACTATGAAGTTCGCATAGCAGAGCAAGGAGACAAATCCTAAAGGGTTTTCAATTATACCGGACAAAGATTAGGGAAAGGATAGGTCCATTAAAAACTGAGACAGGTCAAATAACAGATAGTGATGAAGAGATGAGTAGTATTTTTAATATTTATATCTGTATTTACTAAAGAGGAACTTAACAATATGCCTTCAGCCGAACAAGTCTATGTGGGTGGGGACGAGGACAGGTTGACTAGTTTAGCAGTTACCAGGGAGGATGTTCTTAAACAAATAGAAACTCAAACCAACCAAATCCCCAGGGCCGGATGAAGTGTTTGCCAGGGTGCTTAAAGAATGCAAAGAGGAGCTTTCGACCCACTGTCTACCATATTTAATAAATCAATAGAGTCAGGCAGAGTGCCAGAGTTTGGAAAGTTGCTAATGTGATACCAGTTTTTAAGAAAGGAGATAGATCACTTGCGTCAAACTATCGACCAATTAGCCTAACGTCTATTGTGGGGAAGTTACTCGAATCTATAATGCAAATAAATTCGTCTTCATCTTGAAAAACATAAATTAATAATTGAGTCGCAACATGGTTTTATAAATGGACCGTTCATGTTTAACAAATTGTTATCTTTTTATTGTAGCATAGTTGAGGCAGTTGATAGTGGTAAGGATTGTGATGTTGTGTACCTTGACTTTAGAAAGCTTGATACAGTGCCATATGAAAGACTGATTAAAAAGATAGAGGCTCATGGTATTGGGGTGCTATATTAAGCGGATTAGGGCATGGCTATACAAAGGAAACAGAGAGTTAGATATAATGGAGTCAAGTCAGAGTGAGAAATGTTGTAAGTGGAGTGCCTCAAGGCTCTGTCCTGGACCTCTGTTGTTTATAATATATATAAATGATTTAGATTCTGGTTTGAGTACCAACATTTGCAAATTGCCGATACAAAATCGGTAGGGAAATTAATATGGAAGAAGACTCATTATCTCTTCAGGTTGATCTAAAATGGTTTTGAAATGGTCAAAGGATTGGCAGATGCAGTTTAATGCTGATAAATGTAAAGTTCTGAGGCTAGGTAGTGATAGAGTTACAAGATTCGAGCTAGATGGTGTTGAGATTGCGAAGTTGGATTGAGAAAGGGATCTGGGATTTATGATAGTAAGAATTAAAACAAAAGGATCAATGCATAAATGTTCGTAATAAGGCAAATAGGTCACTGGGATTTATTAATCGAAGCGTTAGTAACAAGACACCTTTTTTTAATTATTTTACATGCAAGCATGCAAGTATAAAGCAATAGTACAATAAAAATAACTAAGAAACCAAATTAAGCAAACCAAAAAGACCACCGGCCAGAAGGACCGACAGCACAGTACAAAAACAACCAACAGCAATAAAACAAATAGCGCAAACAGGCAAACAATACCCAAAACACAATAACACATAAAACAAGTCATAATACACAGAGAAAGCATAGGAGAACAAGAAAAATATATAAAATAATAAAATCATAAAACATACAACAATAAAAAAAACTGAAACAAAAGCCACACATGGCACAATAACAACACAAACAATAAACAAAAACATGTATAAACCACTCACAGTACAAAAACTATAAGGAGAGGCACAAGCACAGAACGTAAGAGGGCAAACAGCATAATCAGAGGGGCACATAATACAACAGAATCAAAGAAACAGATAAGCATGAAATGGTATTGCCACACACTAATTACGTTAAGAAAAAAAACATAAGGACCACAATAAACAGGGACATTGAGAAACCAAACAGTACACCGGCCTGAAGGGCTCACAATAAATACATCACATACAGAGCATTCCACAATTCCTATACATACACGAGACACACAGCAATCACACAAACAATCAAGAGTGCGCATACTTTTCCGGCCACTCTGCCGCCGGGAAACGAACACAATACGCCTCCCAAAGCAACAGGATGTCGTCCGAAACAGGGTGACCATGGGCCGTACGAGGATCGGGCATCAATTCCGGCACACCCTCAACAAAAACCTGAGCCTGTGGAACCCAGACAGTCGAGGGGCACCACGGAACAGGCCGCACTCGGTCACTAAAGTAAAACTCTAAAGGGTTGTTCTTCTTATCATACGCCACGCCGGAGGCCAAGATGATTGGGACGGGCTTCCCCCTACAGGCTCGGGCAACGGGCAGCGCACTTGTAACTTCCTTGGCAGCCCCACAGGGCTCCGCAGCAACCACCGGACGTGACACCTGCAGGGGCCCCCCTCGCCGAACATCCTTCTTCAGCAACAACACGAGGTCGCGGCCAGCACCCACATCACCTACGTCCGGAGGAGCTACCACCTCCCACTGCGGAGAACCGCCTGCAGAAGAAACAGGAGGTGAAACATAAGCACAAACGTCGTCATCAGCAGGCACATGGACGTCAGCGACCACCATCGCCACAGAGCGCGAAGCACCCGGATCCACCACATCATCGCCCGAAGACCCACCGGCGTCGAAATCCTCCACATCAGCCCAAGCAGTAGAAGAACGCCGGTCTGCTTGGGCACGGGCGCACATCCTCAGATCCGGAGGCGGACCCAGAACCACGGGCATCACAAGCCGTGCGAACCACTGCCCGTCTCAAGACGGCAGCAGCCTCAACCGCAGGGGGAACCGGACCACACACAACAGGAGGCCCCACAGCCACCCCATCACCCAGCACAGCCGGGACCCGAGGCGAGCATGCAGGGCCAGGCGCAGCAGCTGAAGACGGGTGAGCAGACGGCGAGGAGGGAGCATCAGGAAGGCCCACGGGAGCAGCAGGGACAGGAGCAGGAGTATCCACCGATGGCATCGCAACATCCAGAGGAGGGTCGGCGACATTCGGGGGAACGTCCACCACAGGGGGCGCATCAGGCGACACAGGGGGCATATCCTCCTCCACAGAAAGCGGTGGAAAATCCTCCTCACTGAAGAGGTTCACAGGCGCAGAGGCCGGCGCAGAACATTCAGCAGCCTGATGGCCCGACAGGCCACAACGATAACACGTCCGAGGCTGGCGGGCGTAAAACACCCGAACTGTGTACCCCATCAGACGCACAGAGGATGGAATATCCTCCCGGAGCCTCATGCCCAGGGTACGAATGTTCGTCCGGACACCCTTAGTGGGCTCGAAGAAACCACATTCACCCGCACACTAACGACGGCGCCAAAACGGCCGAAGTACCGCCGGAGCAGACCCTCCGGAAACTCCAACGGAGCCCATGGACGCTGACGTAGGTGAGGGCACCACTCCGATCAGATATGGAAAGAGTGCCCGCACCATCCTGTAGAGGTAGCGTCCGCCCTCGTAACGACGGAGAAATTCGCGGTACGCCATGTCCTCAGTGAATTTAAACATTATATTGTAGAATGTCCCATATTAACTAACTTCGCCCTCCTGGGCTAAGGTATGCTGAACTGTGTAATTACTATATGAGTACTGGAACACTTGATGATATATTGGACTTGTACCCAAGATTAACCATGTTATGTATCAATTATACAACGTATGTATGTGATGTAACTATATAACCTGAGCTTGTAAAAACACCTAATCACCTTCAGTGATTAAGTGCTTAATTGCACACTAGTTTCTCTATCAGCTGTCTCACCCTGTCAGAGTAAAAGAGACAAATGAATGTGAATGCATGTGTGTGTGTGTATATATGTATGTATATATGTATATGTACATATATGTGTGTGTGTGTATGTATATGTATGTGTATAAAGTATATATGGATGCTGATCAGAATTACATTTCACCTTTGTAAATGCACATTAATGACACTATGTAAAAGACACATCGAGCACTTTATGTAGGGCATACGAAAATCTGTGTATCTATGTATTTACGTATGTAGGTTAGCTTACCATTTTAAAAGCACCAAATCACCTTCTGTGGTTGATTGTTCAATAAACCCCGAAGCTATATGTTTAACACATCTCTAACCCTGTCCATGGAGGACAGAAGAAAATGTATATATGCTGGTTAGCATTGTAAATGTGTGGCCACGTCTGTGTAGAAAAAAAATACATCCCTGAATAACCATCTCTTCAAAACCCCAGCCTTTTCTTATCAGCAAATCTACACCACCACCTCATCTTATTTCTCTCTCTTTCCTCACAACACAGTAATCCAGTGGGAACACTGCATTTGTTATGGTTTTCGTTAGTTTTGTTTCTGTGAGTGCTATTATGTCTGGGTTTTCTTCTAGTACCCATTCTCCAAGTTTATTTGCTTTATTTGTAATCCCATCTATGTTAGTGTATATTGCCTTCAGTCAGGGAGGAAACTGAAGCAGAAACTTAGGAAGTTGCAAACTCTGATACAGTATGCCCAGATGCAGATGACAGTAAACTGGAAAGTGTAACAGACAGCACTGATAGTTTGATAGGTTCAGACACTACAACGGTAAACGATAGAGCGAGTCAGAGCAGAAGGACAGATTTATGCCAATTTTATGTAAAGGGCATATGCAGACATAGATATGCTGGTAATAAGAAAGGATTAGAATGCAGTTATCACTATCCCAAAAAGCGTTTAAATATGCTTATTAAAGGTCAATGTCGATTTGGATCATCATGTATGTTTTTCCATCCTGACATGTGCCAAACCTCACTCGAAGACAGAAAATGCTATGACCTCAGCTGTCCATACTTTCAAGTGAAAGGCACAGAACGTTACATAAAGAGTGGCAAACAAGAAAATGAATTTGGAGGAATCTCAATAATTTTTTTATACTAAACCATAAGAGATTTGAAAAGGAGGAGCATAGAGACTGTATGGAAATGGATGCCAGACCCACTTACATACCAAATTTACAGATACAATTACACACACAAACGGAACTACGACAACTACGACAGGCAATTGCCCTACAACAATCAGCACTGGTCAGAATAAACTCAGTATGTCCACGCATAATGGGCTTGCTGAAAAAGTCTCCCAGTCAAACTATCCAAAATAGAGTAACCTCATTTATCTTTGCCAACATACACGAACTAAAAATAAAAACAAACAACAAAGTACAATTCATAAATGGCCTCCTCATGGCGTCAAATTGAAGTATTTGGAGCTCTCACAGAAACCCATGCAGGGGAACTGTTGGACAGCGAGATCTGGATCCCAGGATATAACCTATACAGGTGTGATAAGGTAATTAGGTCACATGGAGGAGTGGGTCTATATATTAGGGAAGACCTTGTATGCTCGGAGCTCCTTAACGTTACAAATGAGGTGGTAGAGGTACTGGGAGTAAAAATAGAGAAAATAAACTGAGTTATTATTCTAATATGCAAACCGCTAGATGCAACAGCGGAGAAATTCACAGAACAGATAAACAAAATTGGAGAATAACCTTGATAATTTGGAGAACCCAATACCTGATATTATCTTCCTAGGTGATTTCAACTTGCCTGGTCTAAGATGGAAAATAGCTAATTATAATATTATACCTGGAAATCTATTGGGACCTAACCAAACACAGATTTAGAGAACTACTTATATTTTGAGACAGAGTTTCATTCAACCAGCATTACGATATCAGATACCACATACTCAGATCACAAGCTCATTGAAGTGCAAACTACCATCAATACTCAGAATAGACTTAAAACGTTGATCAAGCCAGAGGGGTTATTCAGTAAAGTAAATTTTAATAATAAAAGAACAGACGGAGAAAATAAACAGTGAACTTACAAACATTCCATGGGAAAATGTTCTAAGTAATACAAGTCCTACAGAAGGGTTGAAAAACTGACTAAGATGCGTATCAAGTCTGTCTGAAACATGTTCCTTTGATGAAAGCAAGAAAAAGGTCCAAAGTAGAAAGATAACGCAGACGACACTATAAAAGAATAAAAAAAAAATAACGGACATGCTTAAGCAAACACGACTTTCCCATCAAAGAAGGAATAATTTAAATAGGGAGACTGAAGAAATCGAGCGGAAATTGAAACACTCATATCAAACTGAAGAAAGGCAGTTAGAACAGAAAACAATTCAGGAAATAAAGAAAAATCCAAAATACTTCTTCACATATGCAAAATCAAAAGCAAAAACCACTGCCAGTATGGACCTACTCATACAAGTGAAGGTTCATACATGGAGAATGACAAAGACATTAGTGAAATCCTAAAAAAAAAGTATGAGGACATGAGCACTCCAATAAACAACATGAAAGTGGTAGATCCGGACAATTTCTTTATGTGTGACATCCAATCCCCCTGTAAATATAACTGACATCAACGCGAGCGTACTAAATTTTGAAAGAGAAATAAAAACATGCCCATGCACTCAGCTCCGGGTCCAGATTCATGGAATTCAATATTTATAAAAAAAATGCAAGGTGCCAGTAGCACAGGAATTCAGTATAGTGTGGAGGAAGAGCTTGGACATGGGGAAGATACCAGATGCACTTAAAGTGGCAGACATAGCCCCTCTACACAAGGGAGGGAGCAAAGCATTGACAAAGAATTAGACCAGTTGCACTAACGTACCACATAATAAAAGTATTTAAGAGAGTGATTAGGAGTCAGGTTACCAATTTCATGGAGACCAACGACCTTTGCAACCTAGGCCAACATGGATTTTGAGCGGGAAGATCGTGCCTCTAACAGCTACTTGATAACTGCGACAAAGTCACTGACGTATTAGAAGAAAAACAGAATGGTGATGTGGTATACACGGACTTCGCAAAGGCTTTCAATAAATGTGACCATGGAGTGATAGCACACAAAATAAGGTCAATGGGAATAACCGGTAAAGTAGGA
>WNGS01001003.1:18876-32908 GCA_020271785.1 Procambarus virginalis | reverse complement strand
ATATGACGCTAACAGCTCCAGAAGGTTATTGAAGTGACAGTTCATAATTAATAACAAGTATTTGGCTTTAGAGAAATAATTTAATTGTCTCTCCTAGGGACATTCCGCACTGATTTGGGGTACGATAATTGTTTATATATTTATACGAGCCGCCATTGACAAGGTTGCCAGTGGTACGATGCCTGACCACCGCTTGGTTGACCACTCACAGTGTCAGGTGAACCACGGGTTAGTGGAGGTGAACCACGGGTCAGTGAGGTGAACCACGGGTTAGTGAGGTGAACCACGGGTTAGTGAAGGTGAACCACGGGTCAGTGAGGTGAACCACGGGTCAGTGAGGTGAACCACGGGTCAGTGAAGGTGAACCACGGGTCAGTGAGGTGAACCACGGGTCAGTGGAGGTGAACCACGGGTCAGTGAAGGTGAACCACGGGTCAGTGAGGTGAACCACGGGTCAGTGAAGGTGAACCACGGGTCAGTGGAGGTGAACCACGGGTCAGTGAAGGTGAACCACGGGTCAGTGTAGGTGAACCACGGGTCAGTGGAGGTGAACCACGGGTCAGTGGAGGTGAACCACGGGTCAGTGAAGGTGAACCACGGGTCAGTGTAGGTGAACCACGGGTCAGTGGAGGTGAACCACGGGTTAGTGGAGGTGAACCACGGGTCAGTGAGGTGAACCACGGGTCAGTGAAGGTGAACCACGGGTCAGTGAAGGGGAACCACGGGTCAGTGAAGGTGAACCACGGGTCAGTGAAGGTGAACCACGGGTCAGTGAGGTGAACCATGGGTTAGTGGAGGTGAACCACGGGTCAGTGAGGTGAACCACGGGTTAGTGGAGGTGAACCACGGGTCAGTGAAGGTGAACCACGGGTCAGTGAGGTGAACCACGGGTCAGTGAAGGTGAACCACGGGTCAGTGAAGGTGAACCACGGTTCAGTGAGGTGAACCATGGGTTAGTGGAGGTGAACCACGGGTCAGTGAGGTGAACCACGGGTCAGTGAGGTGAACCACGGGTCAGTGAGGTGAACCACGGGTCAGTGAAGGTGAACCACGGGTCAGTGAGGTGAACCACGGGTTAGTGGAGGTGAACCACGGGTCAGTGAAGGTGAACCACGGGTCAGTGAGGTGAACCATGGGTTAGTGGAGGTGAACCACGGGTCAGTGAGGTGAACCACGGGTCAGTGAGGTGAACCACGGGTCAGTGAAGGTGAACCACGGGTCAGTGAGGTGAACCACGGGTCAGTGAAGGTGAACCACGGGTCAGTGAGGTGAACCACGGGTCAGTGAGGTGAACCACGGGTCAGTGAAGGTGAACCACGGGTCAGTGAAGGTGAACCACGTGTTAGTGAAGGTGAACCACGGGTCAGTGAGGTGAACCACGGGTCAGTGAAGGTGAACCACGGGTCAGTGGAGGTGAACCACGGGTCAGTGAAGGTGAACCACACGTCAGTGAAGGTGAACCACGGGTCAGTGAGGTGAACCACGGGTCAGTGAAGGTGAACCACGGGTCAGTGAGGTGAACCACGGGTCAGTGAAGGTGAACCACGGGTCAGTGAAGGTGAACCACGGGTCAGTGAAGGTGAACCACGGGTCAGTGAAGGTGAACCACGGGTCAGTGAGGTGAACCACGGGTCAGTGAAGGTGAACCACGGGTCAGTGAAGGTGAACCACGGGTCAGTGAAGGTGAACCACGGGACAGTGAAGGTGAACCACGGGTCAGTAAAGGTGAACCACGGGTCAGTGAAGGTGAACCACGGGTCAGTGAAGGTGAACCACGGGTCAGTGAGGTGAACCACGGGTCAGTGAAGGTGAACCACGGGTCAGTGAAGGTGAACCACACGTCAGTGAAGGTGAACCACGGGTCAGTGAAGGTGAACCACGGGTCAGTGAGGTGAACCACGGGTCAGTGAAGGTGAACCACGGGTCAGTGAGGTGAACCACGGGTCAGTGAGGTGAACCACGGGTCAGTGAGGTGAACCACGGGTCAGTGAGGTGAACCACGGGTCAGTGAAGGTGAACCACGGGTCAGTGAGGTGAACCACGGGTCAGTGAGGTGAACCACGGGTCAGTGAAGGTGAACCACGGGTCAGTGAGGTGAACCACGGGTCAGTGAGGTGAACCACGGGGCAGTGGAGGTGAACCACGGGTCAGTGAAGGTGAACCACGGGTCAGTGGAGGTGAACCACGGGTCAGTGAGGTGAACCACGGGTCAGTGAGGTGAACCACGGGTTAGTGAAGGTGAACCACGGGTCAGTGGAGGTGAACCACGGGTCAGTGAGGTGAACCACGGGTCAGTGAAGGTGAACCACGGGTCAGTGAAGGTGAACCACGGGTCAGTGAAGGTGAACCACGGGTCAGTGAAGGTGAACCACGGGTCAGTGAAGGTGAACCACGGGTCAGTGGAGGTGAACCACGGGTCAGTGGAGGTGAACCACGTGTCCGTGAAGGTGAACCACGGGTCAGTGAAGGTGAACCACGGGTCAGTGAAGGTGAACCACGGGTCAGTGAAGGTGAACCACGGGTCAGTGAAGGTGAACCACGGGTCAGTGAGGGTGAACCACGGGTCAGTGAGGGTGAACCACGGGTCAGTGAGGGTGAACCACGGGTCAGTGAAGGTGAACCACGGGTCAGTGAGGTGAACCACGGGTCAGTGAAGGTGAACCACGGGTCAGTGAAGGTGAACCACACGTCAGTGAAGGTGAACCACGGGTCAGTGAAGGTGAACCACGGGTCAGTGAGGTGAACCACGGGTCAGTGAAGGTGAACCACGGGTCAGTGAGGGTGAACCACGGGTCAGTGAGGGTGAACCACGGGTCAGTGAAGGTGAACCACGGGTCAGTGAGGTGAACCACGGGTCAGTGAGGGTGAACACGGGTCAGTGAGGGTGAACCACGGGTCAGTGAAGGTGAACCACGGGTCAGTGAGGTGAACCACGGGTCAGTGAAGGTGAACCACGGGTCAGTGAGGGTGAACCACGGGTCAGTGAGGGTGAACCACGGGTCAGTGAGGTGAACCACGGGTCAGTGAAGGTGAACCACGGGTCAGTGAGGTGAACCACGGGTCAGTGAGGGTGAACCACGGGTCAGTGAGGGTGAACCACGGGTCAGTGAAGGTGAACCACGGGTCAGTGAGGTGAACCACGGGTCAGTGAAGGTGAACCACGGGTCAGTGAAGGTGAACCACGGGTCAGTGAAGGTGAACCACGGGTCAGTGAGGTGAACCACGGGTCAGTGAGGGTGAACCACGGGTCAGTGAGGGTGAACCACGGGTCAGTGAAGGTGAACCACGGGTCAGTGAGGTGAACCACGGGTCAGTGAAGGTGAACCACGGGTCAGTGAGGGTGAACCACGGGTCAGTGAGGGTGAACCACGGGTCAGTGAGGGTGAACCACGGGTCAGTGAGGGTGAACCACGGGTCAGTGAGGTGAACCACGGGTCAGTGAAGGTGAACCACGGGTCAGTGAGGGTGAACCACGGGTCGATTTAGCAAATAATATAACAGAAAACGTGAGAACGTTGTGAGTGATGTCACAGAAAACGGGAATTAGTAGGGTTAACAATACCATAATTAAGATTCATATAAAATTACAATTCCATTTTAAAGGCAGAAAAATATTACGAAACAAATATATAAATATATAAATATATAATAAATAAAATATATAAAATTATTATAAATATATAAATTATTATATAAAAGTTTATAATAATGTATGCAGAAATTAATATTAAAAACTCATAATAAATAATAATGACTGTTTTAATTATTATTATTATATAATGAAAATACAGAACATTAATAATAATAAGGAAAGGCTCTATAAGCAAAATATTATGGCACTTGCATGGGATTGAACCTGCGTCTCTGGGGCCAGATTCACGAAGCAGTTACGCAAGCACTTACGAACGTGTCCATCTTTCCTCAATCTTTGACGGCTTTGGTTACATTTATTAAACAGTTTACAAGCATGAAAACTTGCCAATCAACTGTTGTTATTGTTATAAACAGCCTCATGGTGCTTCGGAGCTCATTAACTGTTTAATAATTGTAAACAAAGCCGCCAAAGATTGAGAAAAGATGTACAGGTTTCGTAAGTGCTTGCGTAACTGCTTCGTGAATGTGGCCCATTACCTCCACCCCTGGCGCCATCCAAACTTCACATAGTTCAATTGAACTTTAAACTGAATTCTGAATGCCACGTCAACATCTCACTCAAGTGCCGTCTACTACTTGGCCGCACTAAGTAAAGTGACACGAGAGCGTGAGGTAATTGGCGGCCAGTTCCTCAGCAATATCTCTGACTCTTGTCTCCAATTTAAACTTTGGACGTAAATCAGGGTTATGTGTGTGTGTGTGGGGGGGGGGGAGGGAGGGAATTAGAGGTGTACAGTACATTGTGTGTTGTGGTGGGATGTGTTCCCTGGTGTACTGTACTGTACTCTCTACCCCTGGTGTACTGTACTGTACTCTCTACCCCGGTGTACTGTACTGTACCCTCTACCCCTGGTGTACTGTACTGTACTCTCTACCCCTGGTGTACTGTACTGTACCTCTACCCCTGGTGTACTGTACTGTACCCTCTACCCCTGGTGTACTGTACTGTACTCTCTACCCCTGGTGTACTGTACTGTACTCTCTACCCCTGGTGTACTGTACTGTACTCTCTACCCTGGTGTACTGTACTGTACCCTCTACCCCTGGTGTACTGTACTGTACTCTCTACCCCTGGTGTACTGTACTGTACTCTCTACCCCTGGTGTACTGTACTGTACTCTCTCCCTCCTGGTGTACTGTACTGTACTCTCTACCCCTGGTGTACTGTACTGTACCCTCTACCCCTGGTGTACTGTACTGTACTCTCTCCCTCCTGGTGTACTGTACTGTACTCTCTACCCCTGGTGTACTGTACTGTACTCTCTCCCCCTGGTGTACTGTACTGTACTCTCTACCCCTGGTGTACTGTACTGTACTCTCTCCTCCTGGTGTACTGTACTGTACTCTCTACCCCTGGTGTACTGTACTGTACTCTCTCCCTCCTGGTGTACTGTACTGTACTCTCTACCCCTGGTGTACTGTACTGTACTCTCTCCCTCCTGGTGTACTGTACTGTACTCTCTACCCCTGGTGTACTGTACTGTACTCTCTACCCCTGGTGTACTGTACTGTACTCTCTACCCCTGGTGTACTGTACTGTACTCTCTCCCTCCTGGTGTACTGTACTGTACTCTCTACCCCTGGTGTACTGTACTGTACTCTCTCCCTCCTGGTGTACTGTACTGTACTCTCTCCCTCCTGGTTACTGTACTGTACTCTCTACCCCTGGTGTACTGTACTGTACTCTCTACCCCTGGTGTACTGTACTGTACTCTCTCCCTCCTGGTGTACTGTACTGTACTCTCTACCCCTGGTGTACTGTACTGTACTCTCTCCCTCCTGGTGTACTGTACTGTACTCTCTCCCTCCTGGTGTACTGTACTGTACCCTCTACCCCTGGTGTACTGTACTGTACTCTCTACCCCTGGTGTACTGTACTGTACTCTCTCCCTCCTGGTGTACTGTACTGTACTCTCTCCCTCCTGGTGTACTGTAATGTACTCTCTCCCTCCTGGTGTACTGTACTGTACTCTCTACCCCTGGTGTACTGTACTGTACTCTCTCCCTCCTGGTGTACTGTACTGTACTCTCTCCCCCTGGTGTACTGTACTGTACTCTCTCCCCTGGTGTACTGTACTGTACCCTCTACCCCTGGTGTACTGTACTGTACTCTCTCTCTCCTCCTGGTGTACTGTACTGTACTCTCTACCCTCCTGGTGTACTGTACTGTACTCTCTACCCCTGGTGTACTGTACTGTACTCTCTCCCTCCTGGTGTACTGTACTGTACTCTCTCCCCTGGTGTACTGTACTGTACTCTCTACCCCGGTGTACTGTACTGTACTCTCCCTCCTGGTGTACTGTACTGTACTCTCTACCCCTGGTGTACTGTACTGTACTCTCTCCCTCCTGGTGTACTGTACTGTACTCTCTACCCCTGGTGTACTGTACTGTACTCTCTACCCCTGGTGTACTGTACTGTACTCTCTACCCCTGGTGTACTGTACTGTACTCTCTCCCTCCTGGTGTACTGTACTGTACTCTCTCCCTCCTGGTGTACTGTACTGTACTCTCTCCCTCCTGGTATACTGTACTGTACTCTCTCCCTCCTGGTGTACTGTACTGTACTCTCTCCTCCTGGTGTACTGTACTGTACCCTCTCCCTCCTGGTGTACTGTACTGTACCCTCTCCCTCCTGGTGTACTGTACTGTACTCTCTCCCTCC
The DNA here is from genome assembly GCA_020271785.1 of Procambarus virginalis. Classification (NCBI taxonomy): domain Eukaryota; kingdom Metazoa; phylum Arthropoda; class Malacostraca; order Decapoda; family Cambaridae; genus Procambarus; species Procambarus virginalis. Next base: position 26,590 of record WNGS01001003.1, on the reverse strand, counting down.
TGGTGTACTGTACTGTACCCTCTCCCTCCTGTGTACTGTACTGTACCTCTCCCCTCTGGTGTACTGTACTGTACCCTCTCCCTCCTGGTGTACTGTACTGTACTCAGCCTGTAATGTTATGTACTGTATTTCTATTTTGACGATAATCTCTTTCAAGAGAGATTGAGCCTGCTCTTCCCTACATAAAGTTACTTACACATCTACAAGAATAAATGCTACCTTCAAGATACGTCTACCAGTAGTACAAAACGTTTTGACCAGGAGGCAAAACGTACCCTAAACCTCCCTACTCCCACACTCCCTCCACGCCGGCTCACCACCCGTCGTCAACCAGCAAACTACCATTCCCAGCCTGCCTGCTTCTGATTGGTGACTCGCCGCCTGCACACCTGCACCTGCACCTCAGCGCCATCTACCTGAGTCGATGTCTGGGCCTGATCCAGCCATCATAGTCAGAATATTCTGTGCGCTTAGCTGTGAACAACTAACTGATACACGTCCTGTTTATCGGTGGAGGTTCTAAGCTAGCGCTCATATTCTCAGCACCTATTATTTGTCATTTTGCCTTTATATTATGTAGAGTAACTTCATCACTATTANCCTTTACAGTTTCGAGATTCCTGGAGGGAGAGAGAGTGTGACCTTTTGGGGCACCTGGTGTGACCTTTTGGGGCACCTGGTGTGACCTTTTGGGGCACCTGGTGTGACCTTTTGGGGCACCTGGTGTGACCTTTTGGGGCACTTGGTGTGACCTTTTGGGGCACCTATGGTGTGACCTTTTGGGGCACCTGGTGTGACCTTTTGGGGCACCTGGTGTGACCTTTTGGGGCACCTTGTGTGACCTTTTGGGGCACTGGTGTGACCTTTGGGGGCACCTGGTGTGACCTTTTGGGGCACTGGTGTGACCTTTTGGGGCACCTTGTGTGACCTTTTGGGGCACCTGGTGTGACCTTTTGGGGTACTTGGTGTGACCTTTTGGGGCACCTTGTGTGACCTTTTGGGGCACCTGGTGTGACCTTTTGGGGTACTTGGTGTGACCTTTTGGGGCACCTGGTGTCACCTTTTAGGACACTTGGTGTGACCTTTTGGGGCACTTGGTGTGACCTTTTGGGGCACCTGGTGTGACCTTTTGGGGCACCTGGTGTGACCTTTGGGGGCACCTGGTGTGACCTTTGGGGGCACCTGGTGTGACCTTTTGGGGCACCTGTTGTGACTTTTTGGGGCACCTGGTGTGACCTTTTGGGGCACCTGGTGTGACCTTTGGGGGCACCTGGTGTGACCTTTGGGGGCACCTGGTGTGACCTTTTGGGGCACCTGTTGTGACCTTTGGGGGCACCTGGTGTGACCTTTTGGGGCACCTGGTTTGACCTTTTGGGGCACCTGGTGTGACCTTTGGGGGCACCTGGTGTGACCTTTTGGGGCACCTGGTGTGACCTTGCGACACCTGGTGTGACCTTGGGGAGCCTGGTGTGACCTTGGGGCACCTGGTGTGACCTTGCGACACCTGGTGTGACCTTTTGGGGCACCTGGTGTGAACTTTTGGGGCACCTTGTGTGACTTTTTGGGGCACCTGGTGTGACCTTTTGGGGCACCTGGTGTGACCTTTTGGGGCACTTGGTGTGACCTTTTGGGACACTTGGTGTGACCTTTTGGGGCACTTGGTGTGACCTTTTGGGACACTTGGTGTGACCTTTTGGGGCACTTGGTGTGACCTTTTGGGGCACTGGTGTGACCTTGAGGCACCTGGTGTGACCTTGAGGCACCTGGTGTGACCTTTTGGGGCACCTGGTGTGACCTTGGGCCACCTGGTGTGACCTTGGGCACCTGGTGTGACCTTGGGGCACCTGGTGTGACCTTGGGGCACCTGGTGTGACCTTGGGGCACCTGGTGTGACCTTGGGGCACCTGGTGTGACCTTGGGGCACCTGGTGTGACCTTGAGGCACCTTGTGTGACCTTGGGGCACCTGGTGTGACCTTGAGGCACCTGGTGTGTGGTTACCTTGAGGTGCTTCCGGGGCTTAGCATCCCCGCGGCCCGGTCGTCGACCAGGCTTCCTGGTTGCTGGACTGATCAACCAGGCTGTTGGACGCGGCTGCTCGCAGCCTGACGTAGGAGTCACAGCCTGGTTGATCAGGTATCCTTTGGATACCTGACCTGACTGACAGAAATCACAACGTTTGTCAACAATTGCCTCGCCGGGTTAATCCCTAATGAAATCAAACCATTCTTCTTTGGTGCATCCCTATGTGCCCTGAAAAAGAAGGGGGGAGGGATCAGACCCATTGTCGTTGGTAATACCCTTCGCCGCCTAGTGGCAAGGGCTGCTGTCAGAAGTATCCGAGTGGAAGCAGCCACCATGCTGCAACCCAACCAGCTGGGGTTTGGAGTCCCCCAAGGCTGTGAAGCAGCGGCCCATGCTGCACGAGCCTACATTAGCTCTCTTACTGAAGACCAGGCAGTAGTAAAATGAGATTTAAATAAACCTTTTAACTTGGTCAAAAGGGAAGCAATCCTCACCGCAGTCCAGGAACATTGCCCAAGCATTCTCCCGTTTGTGTCAGCAGGTTACAACAAAGACTCAACCCTCCTGTTTGGCAAACACGAAGTCACCTCAGCAGAGGGAATTCAAGAGGGCGACCCACTTGCACCCTTCCTCTTTTGCATAGCGGTTCGAGAAATTACAACCAGACTGTCCAATGAGCTCAACATCTGGTTCCTGGATGATGGCACTCTGGCAGGCACACAAGACTCCCTGCTGGAGGACCTGCAGCTGGTGAAGACACGGGGGGAGACCATGGGTCTCGTTCTTAACACCTCCAAGTGCGAAATTATTGCATCCGGTGAGGTAATTATTAGAGCAGTGAAATCAGTTTTACCAGAAGCCTCAGTCATTAAACCCACCGACAGCACACTACTTGGAGCACCTCTGGGCCACAATGCCATTGCTGCAGTCCTTGACGAAAAGTTTAGAGACCTAAAGAGGATGGAAGAGAGAATAGGGGACTTGGACTCCCATGATGTCCTCTACCTTCTCACAAAGTGCCTTACCTTGCCCAGGCTAACATACTTCTTAAGGTGTGCACCCACTTTTGGCAACCCACTTCTAAGTCAATATGATGAGCTCCTCAGGTCAATATTCAGGAAGGCGCTCAACCTAGATTTAAATGACAGTCAGTGGGACCAAGCAACACTACCAGTGAGATTTGGGGGATAGGCATCTCCCCTGTCCCCTCGTCCCCACCATCTCCAACTCTCCCGTCCAATCTTCCTCCCCACCATCCCCCACTCCCGTTATCTTGAGGTTATCTTGAGATGATTTCGGGGCTTAGCGTCCTCGCGGCCCGGTCCTCGACCAGGCCTTCTTTTTGTTACACACCACCAGGAAGCAGCCAGTAGCAGCTGTCTAACTCCCAGGTACCTATTTACTGCTAGGTAACAGGGGCATCAGGGTGAAAGAAACTTTTTGCCCATTTGTTTCCGCCTCCACCGGGGATCGAACCCGGAACCTCAGGACTACGAATCCGAAGCGCTGTCCACTCAGCTGTCAGGCGCCCTCCCCCTCATCCTTCCCCCCATTACCCTCTCACTCGTCCAATGTGTTCCCAAATGATCTGATGTTCCCATCAGAAAATTGGGAATATCAAATGATCTGATGTTCCCATTATTGAAACATAAGAAAAACAGTTAAAAAATAAATGAAACAATTATCAAATAAAAAATAATAAACTATACTCACAAAATGACCGGTATGGTAAACAACACAGCTCAGTTCCAACGCAATGTCACACAAAATAATTCAATCAAAATGAAAATAAATCGAAATCTATGAAAATTCAATTTATCAATGAAATCAGAAACATTGAAATAGAATCGTAACATATTTAGTATAGCGCGTGTGTTGCTCTTACGTGCAGCAGACGGCGCTGTTTCTTAAAAAAAAAAATCATGTTTTTACCTGTCACAGATGTGGCATCTATACTTATACTCACGAAATGAACGGTATGGTATACAACACAGTTCAATTCAAAGGCAATGTCACACAAAATAATTAAATCAAATTGAAAATAATTTGAAAGCTATGAAAATTCAATTTGTCAATGCAATCAGTAACAGTGAAATGGAATAGTAACATATTTAGTATAGCGTGTGTTGCTCTTATGTGCAACAGATGTTTCTTAAAAATAGAATGTTTTTATCTGTCACAGGTGTGGCATCTATACTCATACTTACGAAATGAACAGTATTGTAAACAACACAGCTCAATTCCAACGCAATTGCACAGAAAATAATTAAATCAAAATGGAAATATATCGAAATCTATGAAAATTCAATTTATCACTGCCATCGGAAACATTGAAATGGAATAGTAGCATATTTAATATAGCGTGTGTTGCTATTAGATGCAACAGATAGCGCTGTTAAAAAAAAAACATGTTTTTTCCTGTCACAGGTGAGGCATGTATATAGTAGGTATAAAAGCATGGGCATATTCGAATGCAACGTTGTGTCGGAATTTAAAATCAATCTGTAAAGTGGTTTCGAAGATTTCACTCACATGAAAAACACATGAAAAACAAAGTTAAAATTTTTGTTTTCCCATACTTCATCTATATAGTATGTATATAAAAACCCACTCGGATGCGATTGAAACATTGTGTGAAAATTTCAAAGCAATCTGTGAAGAACTTTCGGAGATTAGCGATTTTGGCCATTAATTGGCTGTTGATTAATGCACAACTATATTCTGCCTACTTCAAGACCCTGAACCAATATGGAAGCAGCAAGAGGAAGTATGGGCCAATAGGCACCTGGTTCTTATGTTAGGCCTTCTGCAGTTACTTCCATTCATATGTTCACTTATCCAATTTATACCCATTGTTTCGTGTTCTGTCTTGTGTTTGTCACCTCACCCAAAACTTTTGTACCATATCACCTCATCCAATAGAGTATAAGTACGAAGAATTTGTGTGTAAATTAAATTACTTGTGTGTACATGCTCTCGAAGCATGTACAGAGGAAGCCCCTTTCATCAGTCCACAAGGAGACATGTATTTACAAATAGACGGAGTAGCAATGGATGGTGTTTGGGGAGCCGGTCGGCCGAGCGGACAGCACGCGGGACTTGTGATCCTGTGGTCTCGGGTTCGATCCCGGGCGCCGGCGAGAAACAATTGGCAAAAGTTTCTTTCACCCTATGCCCCTGTTACCTAGCAGTAAATAGGTACCTAGGTGTTAGTCAGCTGTCACGGGCTGCTTCCTGGGGGTGGAGGCCTGGTCGAGGACCGGGCCGCGGGGACACTAAAGCCCCGAAATCATCTCAAGATAATCTCAAGAAAATCCCCTTAGGAGTTTTATTTGCTAATTTTTATATGGGAACCATCGAAGACAGGGTCTTCAGTAGCATACAAAAACCAACTTTATATTGCCGTTATGTAGATGACATATTCGTAATAGTAAAAGACTCAGATGAACTAATTGACCTAAAAAGACATCTAGAGAGAGAGTCAGTACTCCGATTTACACATGAAAATAGTGAAAATAACAGTCTGCCATTCTTGGACGTACTAATAACAAAAACAGGAACCTCTTTAAGCACCAACGTATATACCAAGCCCACCAACATAGGATTATGCCTGAACGGTAGAAGTGAGTGCCCCCAAAGATACAAAGCCAGTGTTCTCAATGCTTATATTCGTCGAGCGCTTACCCACTGCTCTGAATGGAGCAACGTGAGTAGAGAGTTTGAAAGAGTAACTCAGGTATTGGTGAACAACGGATATAGCAACGCGGAAATATACGCTGCTATAAGAAGACACTTGGACCGTTGGTATAATCCTGAACCTAGAACAGAAACCACAATACCTCCAATAAAATTATATTACAAATCAACCATGCACAGTGAACATATAAAAGAGGAAAGAATAATGAAAGAAATAATCCGTAAAGGAGTAAAAAGCACTACTCCTAACCAAAACATAAACCTGATAATATTCTACAAAACCAAGAAGACTTCCGAACTCCTTATCAAAAACAGGCCGAAGCCGACAGAGAACCCTCTACAGCAGTCAAGCGTTGTATACATGTACACTTGCCCCCACGAAGGATGTAACCTTCAATCTAAGTACATAGGTATGACGTCGACCAAGCTGACGAGGCGTTTGACATGCCATCTTCAATCCGGTGCCCCTAGGAATCACATGAGACAAGCCCATGACATCACCCTAACAAGAGAAATGTTGAACAAAAATACATGTATAATAGACAAACCCAAGATGCAAGAAGATTACAAATTTTTGAAGCAATTCACATAAGAATAGAACAACCTACCATGAACACCCAAATCACGGAACTATTTACTCTTCCCACAATGAGAGTAAGGACAAGACCAGAACATAACGATGCCAACACAGAAGACAATGTTCAACATAACAGGCCAATTACACTGGATTAATCTTTGTATGTAGATGCCAGCTGCCTCGTATGGGCCAATAGGCCTTCTGCGGTTACCTCTATTCTTATGTTCTTATGTTTCACCCCACATTGTATTTCCCCATGTTTTCACCTTTATTGTCTTGTCACCTGACCCAGTGCGGGTATAAAATCAACCAGTCCTGAAAAATCTCTTCACTTGAGAATGAACCATGGAGGTTCGAAACGTTGTGCCAATTGTATAAAAAAGTGTAATACATTCTGTAGTAATTCACTTCTTTTCTTCACCTTGAAATAACGAAAATGAGTTTTGGAGAACTCCTATTTCAGCTAAGCCCTGATGCTAAGAAAATACTTAGAGGGATAGAAGCCCTAAATCAGAAGATAGTAAATACAGAATATGTGGTCATATTGAATGAGGCATATATATATATATATATATATATATATAATATATATATATATATATATATATATATATATAGATCTTTAGAACACTTTCCCACCAGGAGGCTCGAACCCTAGCCAGCACAGAAGCCTCACAGCAACTGGCATAACAGGTACGCCTTTAATCCACTACACCAAACTCAGACCCTTAAAAGAGATGGCAATTTCATGGTATTTAACCCCCCCCCCAAAGATCACATATTACATAGATCACAGCCCCACATTAACAAGGACATGATGAAAGAACGTGAGTGACCCCTCACTAGCGCTAGTTGCCCTTGGGAGGTGGTGATGAACATGTCAACATCCTGAAGGGCAACAGGGAATAAAGTGAATGGCGAAATATTGGTTAAAAAGTTACAAAGATCTGATCATACACGACACAATCACCAGTAATGTCGTAGTGATCATCTTCAGCTGTTTCAAGTTACTTTAGGAAGGAAGATTTAAGATAATTTACTAATTTCCGCAAAATGTTTGTTAGTTATGAATTCTTAACAAAACATTTGTTCATCAGAACATACCCCAAAGGGGGAATCTAGGAGGCGAAGTGATGTATAATCGAAAATTTCGACTTTATATATGGGTTACATAAAGTTGAAGGTGCTCTGTCACTACCGTATGTTGAAGACAACCTGTAACGCGATAGAGAGAGAGAGAGTGAGAGAGAGAGAGAGAGTGAGAGAGAGAGAGAGAGAGGAGAGAGAGAGAGAGAGGAGAGAGAGAGAGAGAGAGAGAGAGAGAGAGAGATGAGAGAGAGAGGAGAGAGAAAAAATAAAAAAAAACTGAAAAAGAAAATAAAACAAAAGAGAGAGAGAGAGAGAGATGAGAGAGAGAG
>WNGS01001002.1:7049-19458 GCA_020271785.1 Procambarus virginalis | reverse complement strand
ACTGATGACGGAGCCGTACCTCTGGAAGAAACGCCGGAGGAGTGTCTCAGGAAACTCCATGGGGGCGCCATGAACACTGACGTACGTCACAGCGCCACTACGGTCTGAAACTGTCACAGACCCGGAGCCGTCCTGCAGCTGCAAAGTACGGCCTCGTACCTCTGAAGAAAATCAGGTACACCGCCTCACCCACAAACTGATGATGACACGGTGAGCAGACACCATCTCAATACCATAAACGTCCCGAATCAGGACGCGAAGCATGTCATTTAACACCACGTCACCAGCGGGTAACAAGCACGGCCAGTAAACTCCAATCCGATGGAGTTTAACCGCACGATAGCGGAAGGAAGAGGGCCGCCCATCGCAAAACACGCCACGTCCCCACCACAAGGAACAGCAGGGAGGGTAGACCACTTTGTTATTCGTGGGACGAAGGGTGGAGTGACTTGCCGTATTGGCAACACAGTCATTCTCGGCCGTCCAGGCCGCTGCAAGTCACTAGTTCTCTGGTTTCCCAGAGAGGCAGACGTCATGCGTCTAGTCCTCTGGTAAGTAAGACTATATGGATCAGGCTAACCGAGTTATCAGTAGGTCAGATGGTAGGTGAATGTGGGTACTTAAGGATTATAGAGTATTGTTGTAGAGTTACTGAATGTGACTGATTCTTTTGCCCACCTTTACGTGTCACCCTTCCCGACTGTTATGTAGGATAGTGTACCACTGCGGCGGGTTGGAACCTGGTGTCAGCTATGCCTATGAATTAGCCGTTACTCATATGATAGCCGATTAATTTCTTTATTTGTTACCGACTTGTTAACTGATATGTAAGTTAACTGATTTGATAGTTGACTGAGTTTGACTCTAAATTGATAGCTGATTTGTTAGTTGAGTTTACAGTTGAGTAATAACTGATTTATGTGAATAGTTGAGCCGTGTGTTGAAGCGCTCTCTTTTCTGATGAAAGTATCAGCTTTAGTGTGCATCAATTATGTATATATGTTAGTTTTACGGGACCTAATTATATGCCCCATTAAACTGGCGTTGTTGTAACCAGCCTTTTTTATTAATTCCCATAGACTCTTGATTGAATTTGGCCAGGCTTGGTTGACCAGCGATGCTGGGTTCATGAGGTCATGACACACAATGATGAAGAAGGACCATGGGGTCTGAATTCAGAAGTCGGTGAAAGTTGCTCAACAAGTGGAGTAAAAGCCAACAATATCCTAGGAACAGTCAGACGTAACTTTGATTTCAGGGAAAAGAAAGTAGTTATTCAACGGTATAAATCTCTGGTGCTTACATCATTGTATCAAGGCATGGAGATCTCAGCTTCAGAAAGGCACATCTGCTTAGGATAACGTTCAACTCCGGACAATAAAAATCATTCTTGAACTAAGTGGGCTCCCATACGAGGAATAGTTAAGGGTTTACAGGACTAACACTGCAAACAAGACATGACAAGACTGCTCTCATCGAAACTTAAAATATTGAAGAATTTGTTGATCCAGACCACTTCTTTAAAAGGTCTGATGTAATACAAACAAGTAGCAAAGTTTTAAAGACACAATGTAGGACAGAACACAGATGATTGTTCACCCACAATGCCAAAAGACTGCTGCAATTTAAGATCCAAATAGATAAAATCATCTGGACAAATAGGGGGGAACTTTGACAAGCCAACGGCTTGCTGTCCTCGTTGAGGCCACTGGAGATATAGTGGCCCTCAGTAAATTCAGGTAAATATAAACACATTGAACTGGACGGCGTGAGAATAGCTTGAGTTGCCTCAACTCTGTGTGTAATTGACATCTCAATAAATTTCTTTCAATTTCAAATCTAGAAATAAATTTTGAAAAATTCAAATTTAAAAAAAAAAATCAATAAATTTGGAAATTGAAATTGAAATTGAAATTTCAAAACATTAGGGACCAAATGTCAACAGATCTCAAAGAACTGTAGTAGGGTCAGGTTCAGTCTCATGATCTTCATACAGTACTGTTGTATAGTGCAGAATTATGACCAAACCACACACCAGACGAGGAAGAATCAACGATGTTTCCGTCCGTCCTGGATCATTATCAAGTTGATTGTGATGGGAGCAAGGGAGGCTTTTCGGCAAAAGCGGCTGTTACTATCACCTCCATTAGAGTATGGAGTGGCGATTTCGGTGCCATCTATGGGTCGGCACCTCAGTTCCCCTGATATTGGACGCTATGTGGACAATTCCATCTGCTGGTGGTGGCGTGGCAGCGATCAATGCCTCCTGTTTCCTGCCCTAGTTAGCAAGAGAGGTCGATGTGAATGATCTCTGGTGGGTGGTGTGTCACAATCAGCACCATCTAGGTTGTGCTACAAAGCATATTGTCAACTTCCCAATGAATGTTACCTCATGGTTTCCCCAGTGTACCGTTCATCTAATTGATGACGTTTTATGTCCACAGAAGTGACGTGTGGAGGCAGTTGTACTGAGGAAGGCAGTTTACCTTGGGCAGTCCACGAACTCTTAGCTTGGTCCTGTAAGAAGACTAAGTAAGGTGCCGTCGATCTAAGCAGTGAGTGTAGAGTGCTGATATACGCAGTGGTGGTGTAGATCGGCTTACCCGGATTTGGCTAAGAGTTGCGGATGGCAGTGATGTGCCTATCGTGAAGTGTTGCTAGCAAGCTGCTAGAGGCTTCTGCCAGGGTGTTCGCTACCCCTGTATATGGTTGTTTGTGACCCCTGTCAGCCTGTCGCTGAAGCCCTCTGCCAGTGAGTGTCTGGAGAGCGAAGAAGGGGTGTAGGCACATAGTGATACTGCGTCGGTGGACTGGCCCAAGTAAAAGGTGAAATCGCCAGTGTTGTCCAGTACAAGTGGATAGGGTACTGGGACTGGAGTTGATGAACACTGGACTTGACAAACACTGCTAACGCATTTGTGTCTTGCGTGAAAGTGACACTATTGTATATAAGTGTAGTGATACCTATTTTATACATATATATAATGGAGAAGGTAAATATATTGGTGAAGGGAATCGTGTGTTTTATTTTTATCCCCCCCCCTTTATTTATTCATTGCACTACTACAGTTCTTGAAAGCATACTACCGACTTGGGGTCGGATACACTAAAAGAGGTTACAACATAAAAAATCCGGTTACTGATCCTAAGTGGCCGTAACACTGGCCTTTTGACAAACTGACACTCTTCATAGTAATCTGGTTTGCATTGCTCCACTTGCTTCTAATGCTGCTGGTGTTTACTCTATTTCTTGTTCGTCCTGTCCTTTCAAATACTTTGGCAAAAATGGCTATACACTAAATGACAGACGTAAGGAACACAAAAGAAGTGTTAAGTTTGCAGACACAAACAATGCTCTCTTCTGTCAAGTTAGGGATTGTAATCATCCTATTGATTGGTCCTCTTTTAAAATAAGATTTCTTGCTTCTATTCTTCACGGACGCTGTCTCGTCGAATCGGCTCTGATACACAACATACCTAACATGAACCTTAGTATTCATCTTGTTGTGCTTGCGGGGGTTGAGCTCTGCGCTTTCGGCCCGCCCCTCAACTGTCAATCAACCAACAAGACGCTACTGCTTCGACACAGAGCAAACATCAGACTACGACCGCATCAATCAATCTACAAATGCATCAATGTAGCATTGAGCTACAACACTCTAGTTCCCCATCGAGTTTAGACACTCAAGATTCCCCCATCAATTGATTCATCAATCAAACCGCATCAGTTGATTGATGTAATCAATCAAAACCAACAAGACTGATAGGCTCCCATGCTGCCGCCTCTGGGAAAAGGCATATAATACGGGCATGAATAGCCCGTAATGGCTTAATCTTCTTCTCTGGGATGGCTTGATGTTCATCACCCTAGCTCTTAAGTTACAGCCCCGTTCCTGTGCCAGGTAAGTCCACTACGGGCTCACCATAGCCCATGCTACTTGGAACTTTTTGTTCAGAGTTGCTGAATCTAAAACAACAACCTCGCTCTCAGTGAACCCAGAGATTGGGAATGCATATTCTTCCAAACAATCACAGAAAAGCCACTACTTCACTATCTCCTGGAATGTGAAGCAACCAACAATATTAGAAGAGCTTTAAGAGTCTATGAATCTTGCAGTAACCACCCTGAAGCCATCAACACTGCCACTCTTCTGGTAGTGAAAAGTGTCCAGCAGCTGGACACCCTCATAAATACTATCAAGTAGAATACGTAAAGTACCGTCAAGTACCCCGGGATAACAGCCACATAGCAAGGACTGACGATTTATGTGCGAGCTCGGCACACAGTATATCCTTTCAGGACCAAAGATCACATTCACTCGAAACATCTACCACTTACGGGCTATTCATGCCCGTGTCACCTCTTGGGTTGCTTTAATCTTCATCAATCAATCAATCTCGTTCCCATCACAATCGACATAATAATGATCCAGAACGGACCGAAACTTCATCATCTCATCATCTTCTGGTGTGTGGGTTGGTCATCATATCTTCAGCCACGTTATTGTGACTCGTCGTCTGCACAGTGTAGAATATTTATCTCTGAATGTATTACATGTAATACAGGGCCCTGAGGCATCTTCCATGACGTTCCTTACTCTCGCGTAATTTTATACTTTTATCCAAAAATTCATAAAACTTTTTTTCTTTTAGAATATCAAAAAACCTTTGAATGTACAATAGTTGTTTTGTCTTTTGAATCCTGTTAATAGTATGATGGTTGGAGCACAACTTCTTGGTCTGGTCTGGAGCAGGCAGCCATCTCTCGGGCACCCAGCATCTTGCCACAGGGTTTGCAAAAATATAGATGTAATTTCGAATTCTTTAACGTGACGATTCCAACCAGGCATACTTCTTCTCATAATTATTTTCTTGAAGGATTCTCCTCCACCAACTAGTGATTTATTGAAATTTTTCATAAATGGAAAAAAATGTCATTGAAAATGTTTTGATGGAAATTACACTGAAGATTAGAGTAGACATTTACATTAATTGATAATTGAATATTTTCAAGTTTTCTGTTAAACAGACACTCAAAGCTTATCCAGGTCAGCAATACTGGTTTTCTCCCAGTTTAAATGTTTTAAGGTTGGTTACTGTTCTCACTGTCAGCAGCAACAGTTTTATAGTGAGGTATAGTGAAGGTGTCTGTGACAGGAAAATGTCCAGATAAGTTGTCACAATCACCGAGTCTTAGACACTCAGATGTGACCAGTTAGGTCATCTTTAAGGAGAAAATTATCAAAATGAGACCTTCCTCTCCAGTCATATGACAGAGCCAAATTAATATTAAACTTACCATAGACGGAATTAACCAGTCAATGCAAATCCTTGGTTAAAATTAAAATTCTTCAGTCTTCTTTTAACGATTTCAATTTTTTTTAACTAATATTGCTCAATTTTTGTATCGTCGGCAACTGTGGTAATGTTGCACTTTGTGAGGAAATGGAAATTCCTTCAGCTAGTTTTTCTAGTTTTCTAGATTACGCTAGAGTCGCTCTAGGAACTAGACAAGAAGTTTTCAAACTACATGCACTTTTGTGGTGTTGGATGAGAGCTTATGCTAAGGACCATTGTTTAAGACTAGCCATGAGTCTGTGACTGCTCTGTAGAGAGAGTTACAGAATTTATCCTGTTTTCTGGGAAAATGGGACTTGAGAGTGTGAGGTGCAGATGGGTACTTCACTAGCCAACGGTTTGAGAGGTGGGGGGACAGAGCGGTGAACGTCGCCTCCCCCACCCTGTGAGGTATGACGTCATACTCCTAGGCCTCCACCTCCTTATGTCGTCACGGGACGCCTCATGGTAAGAGCGTCTGTGATTCGCCTAGGCACCTCAGCCTCGTGGGGTGTTTAGGCGCGAATGGCTGTAATTGGAAGCAGCACAGGAGGCTGTGTTGGCTTTGTTCTGATTGGTCAAGACTAGGTTGGTGGAGACGGGCATTTTGAGTTTCCCTGGCCCGCCAAATCTTTAGTTTGGAGAGGGCGAGCAAGCGGGCTAGATGCCCAGGAAGATGGGGGGGCGTGTCTGCCACCACCCCTGTTATCGCTGTGTTATCTTCTTTACTCATCGCGCATGGTAATCCTGCCATCATGGATCGAGTCGGGATCCAATTTGCGTGATCATGGACCAAGGAGTAAGGAAGGAACTGTAAAATAACTCTAGAGACAGTGTTCACCCATGAGGCACCTGGCAAGACTCGTGGTGTATCAGATGTGATTGCTCACATCTGGTGTTGTGTGTTATCCTGTCTATGTTAACGGACAATTGGCGGAATAGGGCGGGGCCTCCCAGTGTAATTGAGGTGAGATTACAGGCCCCTGTTGGACTTTGAAATTCCACCTTGCCATGTCTGCCATGTTGCCTTTATCACACCAGGTATACGAGCGAGCCATGCTCGTGGGGTGTGGGTGTGAGTGCATCTCCCACACACGTTGTGTATGCCTGAGGCCACCAGCCAGCCAGAGGCAACCCCATGGGCGCGCCGCACCGCTCCGTGGGCAGACTCTGTGGGGCCACATGATGGCCACACCCTGGTCACCCGCCTGTGGGCCACACTGCACGCCACCCCGCGTGCCACCTCATCCTGGGTGGTGTGCTGCGACCGCCTCGCGCCACTCCGTAGCCACCCCTTAGGGCCACGCGGTGGTCTTGGCCACCCCCTAGGGCCACGTTTGGCCACATGCCCTGGTCACACCCTAGGGCCACACCTAGTCGACGCACGTGAGAGTGAAATAATCACACAAGCTACAATACTTTCCCCAATTACAGGTAATACTCTTCTCACCTTGTTGGAGGGAGCTGAGGTGTAATCACCATATAACCCAGCGATGTGAGAACAGCAAACCAGTACAATCTCCAGTCAAGAATGTAGTACTCGGCTTGGGCAGTTCTAGTCGACCCAAGACGCTACAGCTTCGACACAGAGCACACAGCAGACTACGACTGCATCCAGCTACAACGTTCTCGCTCCCCGAGTTCACACACTCGCATTTCCCAATCGAACCGCCACGCTCTCCCGCATACAGCTCCACGACTCTGGCCTCACTCAGCTCTCTGTTCTGCTCCAGGCTTTGTCTCAACGTCTACGACACTGCTGTATCCAGGACTACTAAATAAATATGAAACTCACTAAACACTGTGTATCTAATCTACCCAACAACATAAGATAATCGTACGTTACACTTCCTTCCTGAGCTGTGGCTGAGAGAACGGTCGACATAAGCGTTGACAACACTTCTCTTGTACTTGTCTGGGCAGTCACTGTTAGCACTGAGGCACATTCCTATGTTTGTTCCCTTAGTGTAGACGGCAGTGTGGAAACCTCCGCTCCTTTCCATGACTGTTACATCTAGAAAGGGCAGCTTCCCATCCTTCTCCATCTCGTAAGTGAAACGCAACACAGAACTATGCTCAAACGCCTCCTTCAGCTCCTGCAGATGTCTGACATCAGGTACCTGTGTAAAAATGTCGTCAACATACCTGCAGTATATAGCCAGTTTCAAGTTCAAGTCGACTAAGACTTTTTTCTCGATGGTACCCATGTAGAAGTTCGCAAACAGGACACCTAGGGGAGAACCCATGGCGACCCCATCTACTTGCTTATACATGTGCCCATCCGGGCTCAAAAAGGGTGCCTCTTTAGTACAAGCTTGGAGTAGTTTCCTCAGAATATTTTCTGGTATGTCAAGAGGAGTACAGGCCGGATCACGATACACCCGGTCCACTATCATCCTGATTGTTTCATCCACAGGTACGTTGGTAAACAGTGATTCTACGATTCTACGATTCTAAAGGAGCAGAGGTTTCCACACTGCAGTCTACACTAAGGAAACAAACATAGGAATGTGCCTAAATGCTAACAATGACTGCCCAGACAGGTACAAGAGGAGTGTTGTTAACGCTTATGTCGACCGTGCTCTCAGCCACAGCTCAGAATGGAAGCAAGTCGACGAAGAACTCTGTAGGGTAAGGCAGGTCCTAGTCAACAACGGCTTCTCCAATGGTTTCATTGAAGACATCATAAGAAGGAAAGTGAAATGCCATGCAACCTCTGAAGAGACAATTAATACAACACCTATACCCCCTATTAGATTATTTTACAGGAACTTCTTTTCCACAGCTCATAAAACGGAGGAAAGGGTCCTGAAAGATATTGTTAATAGAAATGTTATCCCTACAGACAAAAATCAGAAGATACAACTGACGATTTACTATAAAACCAAGAAAACGGCCAGCCTACTCATGAGAAACTCTCCAGACACGGAGCAGAACGCTCTAAAAGAGACCAACTTCATCTATGCCTTGAAATGCCCTCTTGGGGACTGTAAGCCTCAAAAAACTCAGTATATAGGCAAGACAACAACATCTCTTTCCCGGCGTTTAACGATGCATTAGCAACAGGGCTCCATTAAGGAACATATAATCTCTTCCCAAAACCAAACCATCACCAGAGAAATCTTAGCAAACAACACACAAATCATTGATAGATACAGCGACAGCAGGCGGCTTGACATCTGCGAGGCACTACACATCCAGAAGTCAACACCAGCAATCAACAGCCAATTAACGCACAACTATATTCTACCCACTACAAGACTCCGCTCCAATATAGAAGCGTCAAGAAATATGGGCCAATAGGTCTTCTGCAGTTACAAATCTATACCCATTGTTCCGTGTTCTGTGTTTTGTTGAAAGTATGTTTTTCACCCCACTATTGTATTACATCACCTCACCCAAATGCAGGTATAAGAGTTATAAGAGCCAATGCTGTTCAGTCATAAGTTGTGTGTGGATAAACTAAAGTCTTTGAAAATGTAATAAGTTTTACGAAACGTGCTCAAGTGTAGCGTCAGACTAGAAATAAAAATGAATTTTCGAGAATTGATTTTTCATTTACCGTCAACAGTAAAAAGAAACATAAGGAAGATCGAGAAAATTCGTGTTAGAATTATTAATCTTACATTTCGGTCATATTTATTAATATTTGTCTATTATTAATAATATAATAATATTACAGCTCCTAGGGCAGTAATATAATGTATACCAAACAACAACACTGCCCAACACACCAACATAATGATGTCAACAGCATACCCCACATGCTAATGACATCATTAGGCAATCAGTCAGCAATCACGTTTACTGCGTCACCACACACAACCGTAATAATATACATGTAAATGACACACATGGAAATGATACACACTAATCAATGATCCTAAATCAATAGCTTACCCCATCATGCATCATAAAATTACACATTAAGCACATAGTTATGCAACACCGCTGGGCCCCCAGGAGCACTAGTTAGAGGGATAGAAGCATTAAACAAGAAAATATTCAATACAGAATATGTAGTCTTATTCAATGAAACATGTCTAAATTAAATCCTTTTACTTGTTTCAATTAGCCTGGAACCCAACTCCTTCAAAAAAAACTAGCAGCACTGCTTACCCTAATCTTGAGGGTAGCTTGAGATGTTTTCGGGGCTTTAGTGTCCCCCCGTGGCCCTGTCCTCGACCGGCCTCCACCCCCAGGAAGCAGCCCGTGACAGCTGACTAACACCCAGGTACCTATTACTGTCTAGGTAACAGGGGCATTTAGGGTGAAAGACACTTTTGCCCATTTGTTCTGCTGATGCGGGAATCGAATCCGCGCCACAGAAGTACGAGTCCTGCGCGCTATTCACCAGGCTAAGAGACCCCTACGAGACCCTAGGGCGCCAAGTGTTTGCATAAGCAATGTGGACAAAATTGCAGTGGTGATCCAGTTGTCTATTCTTACGGGATTTGGGTGCTTCGCTGTGGGTGGCAGTGCCACCCGGATGTGCAACATTGAAATCAATGTAGGTATTAACCAAGGTTGATACACACGTGGTAGTCCCATACCAACTGCTTTCCATTCTTCCAGAGGTTCATCACTGTGATACCATTTGGGTGACCAATAAGAGCAGCAGAGTTATGGGATTTTAGATAATAGAGCTCTATCTTAGCTAGGCAAACCAGCTAGGGTGAGGCTTCTCGTTATGTCACTTTAACTTCACGGTGCCTCGAGTGGCCATATCCCTGTGTAGTACTCGGCAGAGTAGGCCATGGGTGGCCGCCCTGCCAATCACCGACCATGCCGCCCAAAATACACCTGTGTTTGGTGTGGATTGGGGCAGTGAAGGCAGGTAGTGGTCACAGCATCGTAAGGGCAGGGTTGCCGTGAGACCTGTGCCAGATGTCGACATTGGGGTTACTAACAGAAATCACCTGTATGTGGGGCTGCTGTTGCTGTGGGACGAGGCATATGTCGTTTTTGGTTATATCCATCACCCAGGCACGTCTACAGCAGGCTCGGGTGCTACAATGGGTGTACATCCAACTGGATTGCTTGTGGGTTTTTCATGATTGTGGTTGGAGTGATGGGCCTGCACGAAAGGCCTTCGGTTGGCACAGTGTATAAAATGTGGGATCGTGGTATACCTATCCTGCTTACCTAGGGTAAGGCAGTAGAATTTCCTATCACTAGGATTGTCAGATCATGAGGAGGAGGGCGGGCTTAGTACCTGCACTTTCTCTCCAGAACTCCTGCATTCTCTGAGTGCCTCCCGAGTGTCTGAACCCTTCCCCTGCCCCATCCATGGGTCACTTAGTTGGCCTCGGGGAGTCCTGCCTGCTACGTGTATTTTATAACGTTTGTTTAAGGTTTACAAATTTCTCAATGAAAACTCTCTATTCCTCCTGCAACATCGTCCCGTGCCTTGTGGCCGTCCAATCAGTGTCCTCCATTATTGCGTCACTATTCATCATTGAGCATTTGCCCTGCAATAACTTATAGTCACTAGCATTCTTCTTTATTCTACAGAACTTGCCTACATCAGTATTTTCATCAGACGTGTTTCACATTATCATTCTTATCAATCGCTTCAGCATTATTTTCGAAGTTACTTCTAAGTATCGGGAGTTTTATCGTTTCAAATGTTGCCCCCCCCAGTCAAAGTGAAGGAGGTCCTTGTCCCCTCGGTTGCTCTTCGTGGTGTAATGTCTCACACAAAGGTCGACCGTGGTGTATTCTCACACAAAGGCTGACCGTTGGGTATGTCTCACACAAAGGTATCGTTGGTGTGATGTCTCACACAAGGGTGAACCATTGGGTATGTCTCCACACAAAGGGACCGTGGTGTGGACACAAGGGGTGTCTGTCTCAACCAAGGGTGACCGTGGGTGTATGTCTCACACAAGAGTGACCGTGGGTGTATTGTCTACACAAGGTGACCGGTGTGTATGTCTCACACAAGGTGGACCGTTGGTGTATGTCTCACAGAAGGCGACCGTTGGTGTATGTCTCACACAAGCCGACCGTTGGTGTATGTCTCAAGGCGACCGTTGGTGTATGTCTAACACATGGTCCCCGTTGGTGTATGTCTCACAAAAGGCCACCGTTGGTGTATGTATCACACAAGGCCACCGTGGGTGTATGTCTCACACAGGTGACCGTTGGTGTATGAGGCACAAGCCGTCATATACACACCGGCAACCCTTCGCAATGTGGTTGATGTTTGGACCTGGGGCCCCCAACAGCATCAATTACAGCCTGGTACACATTTATCATCAAACTTCCTGTGCCGTCTCTGTTACTTATAATTGTCTTATTTACTTACCTTATAGATGTTTCTGCTGAATTGATCCTGGTTAGGCGCGATCCGTATTGTTAACAAACCAAAGAATATTCTTAACTTATTTGTTTATATATATATATATATATATATATATATATATTAAGATATATAATACTATATTATATATAGTTATATATAACTAATTATATTATATACATATATTATTAGATAAATAATAGAATATAGATACTATATAATATATAGATATATTATATATATACTATATATATATATAAGTATAATAATATATAATAATATACTAGGATATATATATATACGTCGTATATATATATATACTATGACTGACTGTGTCAGACCACAGAGGAAGTTTTGAAACAGGAATTTCCTTAGTACTTTCGGGTATATATTAATACATCTTCAGTAGGAGTGAAGATGTATTAGACCCCTTCTGAAGATGTATTAATATAGACGAAAAGTACTAAGGAAATAGGCCGGGTTTCAATTTTCCTCCGTGGTCTACACTGTTCACAGGGTAAGCAGCGTGTATGATTTTCGTGATACACACCCACACGCACACATCATCACACACACCCACACAGCACACACACGTCACACACACACAACACATCACACACACAACATACTCATATATTAATATATATAGTAATATATATATATACTACTATCATATATAGATATATTGTAGTATGCGAAGGTAATTATGTAGGAGCAAGAAGATGAACTCCAGGGTTACGAGAAGTGCAAGGGGCAACATACATAATG
>WNGS01001000.1:279506-299862 GCA_020271785.1 Procambarus virginalis | reverse complement strand
TCCTCTCTCGTCCTGTCTAAACTCGATTATGGTTGCCCTGCTACTTCTTCTGCTTCTCCTTCTACTCTTTGCCGTCTTGATCCTTTGCACCATATTGAGTTGCGCCTCAGCTCTGGTGCTTTTTGTTTAACTCCTACCCTCAGCTTGTACGCTGACACTGACTGTCTGTCTATCTGTCTCTCTCCGGATCGCCATGATCGCTACAGTGTTCGCTATCTTGCGCGATCCTTACAGCATCCTCACTCTCGCCTCTATTGTGCTTTTACTTTTACCCCTCCTGTAGTTCCTGTTCTTCTTCACCTCCTTCCTCTTTCTCTCCGTTTGTCTCGCTTGCAGGATTCTCTTTCAGCTCATATTCCCCCCTCCCCATCCGGCCAGTTGGCGCCGTGAGGGGGCTTAGTAGACGGCTGCCAGAGTGTGATGCTCCATGGGACAGTCCTCTGTCATTTTGTGGCCTTGCACTCCTGCTGCTGTCTTCTCTAATTGTGCCGGATCACTTTTCCTTTTCCATATGTTTCGTTTTTCTCCCACCTTTTCTCCTATCTGCTTGTCGTTTCCTGCCGACCTTTGGCTTGTTTTAGTTATTCCTTTGGACTTCTTCTATTTTGACGCCCAGGTGCTTGAGGAGGCATACTCTTGCTCCCGTAGGACTGTAGTACCCAACGTCTCGAGCGAGGGGAACCTTTTATTGTCGCTGAACCCGATCTCTACGGACTGACGGTTCTTAAGGTGGCGTTTGTGGGGCATATACTCACGAAGCACCCCCTAGGGGGCCCCCGGCATGATCGGCAATAGCTTCCTGTTGGGTGTCCTGCCTCTAATTGTGGCTCCATGGTGGGTATGGGGGCACATTCGTGGATGAATTTCTCTCTTCATCTGTATGTCGATGAATGTTTCTGTTGTACCCTCTCAGGCTCGTGGGGTAGGCGACCAAGCCCCCAAGTCGGCCTGTATTGGAAGACCAGGCTCTGTAGCTCCCGCTGCGTTGGGCCCCGATCTTGCTCCTCCTTTGACCATCCTGACTTCTTCCCCCAGCTCCCCTCCCTCCTCTGTGGTTGGGTCGAGCCTCCAACCCCCAGTGGTGACCACTTCGTCCCCTGGTGCGGCTAAGTCTCTCGTTGTGACTACTGCGCCTTTTGACCCCTCTCTCTCTGGGGGTTCTCAACGCTGTTCGGGCCCCGGCTGCACTCGCTCGATTCCTTCCCGTACTGACGCGTATCGGGCCTTGTTTGGTCCCGCTTCATGGGCCAAATACTTTGATCTTCTCCCTCTTGATTCTGCGCCTCCTGACGATTTCTCCCTACATCGGCATCTTGTTGATTCCGTGGATGCGTCCATTACCTTCAACCCCACTCGTCTCGGTACACGTGTTGCTGCTGCTCCTTCTCAGGATGCAGCTTCCCGTTTGGCTGCCTTATCTTAACTTGGCGAGATCCTTGTTCCGGTCTCCAAGAACATTCGGATGAATGCCAGTGTTGGCACTATTCTCCTCCCGCCCCATGTTGCAACCGTTGTTCGGAATCTGCAGGATTGCCACGATGATATTCGGCATATCCTTGACGCCCAAGGCCATTCTGTCCTCCAGGTTGACTCGTTTACTCGTCCCCCTCGTGGTCGTCGCCGTCAACCCCTTCGGGTTGTGAAGATTACCTTTGATGGTAGGACCCTTCCACCCTCTGTCATTCTTGCTGGTGCCAGGTGCTCTGTCCAGGAGTACATTCCTTCTCCTCGGCTCTGTAACAAGTGCTGGAGGTTTGGGCATGGTGCCCTCCGCTGCTCTGGGACTGTCTCTCTCTGTCCTTTGTGTGGTGGCGAAGGTCACTCTAAGTCAGAGTGCACTTCTCCCCAGGCTCGCTGCCTCAACTGCGGTGAGGCCGCAGTTGAGGCAGCGCCCTTCCACACATAAGGGGCATAACTGGCCGACCACTCACAGTGTTCAAGAGAGAACTGGATAAGCACCTCCAAAGGATACCTGATCAACCAGGCTGTGACTCATACGTCAGGCTGCGAGCAGCCGCGTCTAACAGCCTGGTTGATCAGTCCAGCAACCAGGAGGCCTGGTCGACGACCGGGCTGCGGCGACACTAAGCCCCGGAAGCACCTCAAGGTAACCTCAAGGTAGGCCCATCCTACCTTCTCCCGTGCGTGTGTCCATTACAAGTTGAGGCAGCCGTCCTCAATTTGAAGCACCGGGAGCGTTTATCTTTTCCTGAGGCGAGGCGCCAGGTTCGCCGGCTCCCGCCTTATGCTAATATCTCTTATGCTCGTGTGTTGCGCTCTTCTTCTCCTCGTCCTTCCCACCTTCCTCAGACTCGCAACCGTTTCCGGGCCTTGGACCCTGATACGCCCACTGCCCCCTCCTCTGTTCCTTTGAGTCCTGTCCCGACGGATCTCCCTCCTGGTCCTCTGTCTGGAGTTCCCCTTCTTTCTACCCGGTCTGTCGTGTCTCCTGTGTCTTCTTCCTCATCTCCCTCCGATCCTCCTTCCCATCCTTCTCCTCCATCTATTGACTTTTCCCGCCGCCTGTCTGTGCAGGCGGATGTCCATCGCTCTCCTAACGGCCGTCGTGTGTGCTCTCGTTCGGCTTCTCCTGTTGAGACACTGGAATCCGTTGCCCGGTACGTAGTTGCTGGGACACCGGTCTCTTTAAGTCAGAAGCGTAAGCCTGGCTCCTCTCCTTCCTCCTCCCTGGCGGGTAAAAAGGCTTCGCTTTCTTCCTCAGCCCCTACTACTGGCTCTATTGCTCCTTCCCCTCCCATTTCAGTGGTTGCTCCCCCTGTTCCTGCTATGGAGGTTTCTTTGGCTCCTGCTTCCCTTTCGGTTGCTGCCCTTGCTGCGGTGCACTCCCCTCTTTCTACTCCTCCTCTTCCTGCTGCTGTCCTTGACTGCTCCTCTCCGTTGTCTCCTCCTCCTCCTCCTCCGGACCCCACCCGCCCTCCCCTGGTCTGTTCTCCCGCTTCTTTCCCTCCGTCTTTGCTCAGTTTACCCATGCCCCCTAACCCTGACTTTGCTGACCCTGATCCCGACCCTGATATTCTTTAACGTGTTGTGCTGCTGTTTCGCCTTTGTTTCTTCCTTGTTCTCTGTTGTTGTCCTTTCTCTTCTCGTCGATGTCTCTTCTTCAATGGAACGTTCGAGGTTATTACGCCAATTTCCTCGAACTCCAACTTCTGATTTCCCGGTTTTCGCCCCTTTGTGTTTGTCTCCAGGAGCCGATGCTTGGTGCTCGTCCTGGTCGTTTTCGTGGCAATTCCTTTCTCCCCCCCCCCCCCAGCCATTGCTGGGGCTCCTAATTCTTCTGCTCTCTTGATTCGCACTGATGTTCCCTTTGTTCCTTTACTTTTTCCTTTGCCTCTCCATTGTTCTGCTGCTCGTATCTTTGTGGGGAAATGGTACACAGTTTGTTCCATTTATCTCCCCTCGAGTGTCCCGCTTTCTCTTCCTGATTTGAAACACCTCTTGGACTCCTTGCCGGAGCCTGTGCTCCTGCTGGGTGACTTCAATTGTCGTCATTCTCTTTGGGGTGACGTTCTGACGAATACCCGGGGTCGCCTTCTTGAGCCGTTTATCCTCTCTTCTTCCCTGTCTCTTCTGTCTACTGAATTCTGGTGAGCCCACTCATTTTGACTCTCGGACTCACACCGTTTCCTGTCTTGATCTTTCTCTCTGCTCTTCCTCTCTTTACTTAGATTTCACGTGGCAGGTTCTTGATGACCTCCATGGCAGTGATCATTTCCCCATCCTTGTGTCCTTTTTCTCTCATCGCCCTTCCCTCTCTTTCCCTAGGTGGCAGTTTGCTCAAGCGGACTGGAACCTATTTACCCTCAGTGCTGTTCTCTCTGACCTCTCCCTTCTGCCTCTCCCTCGCGCTCTCCTCCTTTTTCATGACACTGTCATCAATGCGGCCATCCGCTCTATTCCTTGCTCTTCCTCTCGGGGTCCACGGAAATGCGTTCCCTGGTGGAATGCGGACTGTGCTCGGGCTGTTTGCTGTAAGCGTGCAGCCTGGAAGAGGCACCGCCGTCGGCAGACGACCGATTCTTTTCTTTTCTTTCGGAAAGCGAGTGCGGTGGCCCGTAGGGCCACCGCACTCGCTTTCCGAAAGTTCGGTAGAGGCAGTGTATGGTAGAGGCAGTAGGTAGAGGCTTAGCGGGTAAGTTCGTTCCCAATGTTTCCCCGGTCCTTCACCTCCATGGTACTCTTGTGGCGGACCCGTTGCAGGTTGCTACCGAACTGGGTTCCCACTTTTCTTCTGTTAGCTCTGGTCTTCATCTTCCCTAATCTTTCCTTCTTCGTAAACCTGTCCTTGAGTCTCGTCCTTTAGATTTCTGCACTCGTCTTCGACTTTCCTATAATGATCCCTTCTCTCTATCTGAACTTCGTTCTGCCCTGGCCCTCTGCGGTTCTACGGCGGCGGGCGCCGATGGTATCCATTATGAGATGCTTCGCCATCTCCCTCCGTGCACGTCTCAGTATTTACTGAGTCTGTATAATCGGATCTGGGAGTCGTCGTCAGTCCCTGAGGACTGGCTCGATGCCGTTGTCCTCCCTGTTCGCAAACCAGGGTCTCTGGGAACTTCCCCTAAGGACTTTCGCCCTATTGCCCTCACAAGTTGTGTCTGCAAACTCTTTGAACGTATGGTTAACGTTCGTCTGATGTGGTTCCTGGAACACCATCACCTCCTCTCCCCTTCTCAATTTGGTTTCCGCAAGTGCCGCAGCACGACAGATGTCCTGGTGAACTTGGAGGTCTATATTCGTACTGCTTTTGCTGCGAGGACCTCCGTTGTTGCCGTCCTTTTTGACCTGGAAAAGCTTACGACACCACTTGGCGATATCATATTCTATCCCAGCTTCATTCTTTTGGCCTTCGTGGTCATCTCCCTCTCTTTCTCCGCAGCTTCCTCTCTCGTCGTTCCTTTCGGGTGCGCCTTGGTACCGCTCTCTCTGCCTCTTTTCAGCAATACGAAGGTGTGCCCCAGGGTAGTGTTCTGAGCACTACTCTTTTTCTGGTTGCCCTCAATGGTCTTCTTTCCTCTCTTCCTTCAGGTGTCTTCTCCGCTCTCTATGTCGATGATCTTACCCTTTGCTGTCAGGGTGATGATTCGCCTCTCCTTCAGCGCCGGCTTCAACTTGCGATTGATGCCGTGTCGTCTTGGGCCACCGATCATGGCTTCAAGTTCTCTACTTCTAAGACTTGTGCCATGTCTTTTACTCGGAAACGGGTCGTTCTTCGTCCCTCTTTGTCACTTTATGGTCATCCCTTGAGTACAAAGATTCCGCGAAGCTTTTGGGGTTATTCCTTGACACTCGTTTGTCTTGGTCTCCCCATATCTCTTACCTCCGTGTTGAGTGCTCTAAGGCCCTTACCCTCCTTCGAGTATTGTCCCATACTTCTTGGGGAGCGGATAGGCGCGCACTCCTTGCTTTGCATTCCTCTCTCGTCCTGTCTAAGCTCGATTATGGTTGCCCTGCTTACTCTTCTGCTTCTCCTTCTGCTCTTCGCCGTCTTGATGCTTTGCACCATACTGGGCTGCGCCTCAGTTCTGGTGCCTTCTGTTCGACTCCCGTCCTTAGCTTGTATGTTGACACTGGCTTCCTGTCTCTCCAGGACCGCCGTGATCGCTACTGTCTTCGCTATCTTGCGCGGTCCTTGCAACATCCTTCCTCTCGCCTCTGTCGTGCTTTAACTTTTACCCCTCCTACGGTTCCTGTTCCTCTTCACCACCTCCCTCTTTCTGTCCGGTTGTCTCGCTTACAGGATTCTCTTTCCGTTCGTGTTTCTAATGTTTCTCCCCGTGTTGTTCCTTCTTTGCCCCTAAGGAGAGTCCCCCTTCCGCAGTTTTGTACGTCCTTGACCCATGTCGCTAAAGCTTTTACCCCTCCTACGGTTCTAAAACGCCTTTTCCTTGAGCACTTTTCTTCTCACTCCTGCTCCGTTTCTGTCTTCACCGATGGGTCTAAGTCTGCGGACGGTGTTGGCAACTCTGTTTTTTTCCTGATCGCACTTATATGTGTCGCTTACCTCCGAAGACTAGCATCTTTACAGCGGAGCTTTATGCTATTCTCTATGCTCTTCGTCTCCTGCTTTCTCGTTGTCAGTCTTCCTTTGTGGTTGTTGTTGATTCTCGTAGCGCCCTCATGGCTCTCGGGTCCTTTAATCCGGTTCATCCGGTAGTTGTCGAGATCCAGCATTGGCTGTTTCTTGTTCACAGTAGGTTTAAGTCGGTTGAGTTTTGTTGGGTTCCCAGCCATATTGGTGTGTCTTTAAATGAGCGTGCGGATGCTGCCGCCAAGGAAGCTGTCCGCTCTTGTCCCATCTCTCGTAAAGGTATTCCATATTCTGACTTTTACCCAGTTATCCATTCCTCCATCCTTACCCGTTGGCAGGCTTCTTGGTCGTGTGTTACTGGTAACAAACTCCGTACTCTTAAATGTTGTGTTTCCTCGTGGCCATCCTCCTACCACCGTAACCGGCGGTGGGAATCTGCTCTGGCGAGGTTGCATATAGGCCATACTCGCTTAACCCATGGTCACTTGATGGAGCACCGCCCTGCTCCTTATTGTCCTAATTGCATTGTCCCTCTTACGGTCGAGCATATCCTTCTTGAATGTCCTGACTTTCAGGACGAGCATGTGTCTTGCTTTCCGATCGCCCCTCGCGGTCACTTGTCCCTCGATAGAATTCTTGGTGACTGGGATACTTTTGATATTGTTCGCCTTATGCGTTTTTGTTCTCGTATTGGCATCCTTGGTGATATTTAGTGCCCACTGATTATTCCGCACATTTGATAGTGCTACATAGCCTTCCCGGTTTGGTGCCTTCTTTTGATAATTAATTACTTACTTCACCAGGTGCTGTACTTTTACCCTTTTTCATAGCCCCCCTTAATTCCTGGGCTGTGATTGGTTCTTCAAACTCGTCATTACTAGATTGTGCTCTTGTTATCCTAATCCTTCTGTCATTATGTCGGAGGAGCAGTTCCCTGCTAACTTCTGCAGGGAGGGAGGAGGAGGATGCTGCATCACTTCACTTGTGAATTTGTTCTTCAGCCTTACCCTAAGGGTCTTTGTGAGCCGCAGGCCGGGATCTGCCCCCTTTAACTATCTGAATTTTTGCCCATACTTGTTTTGCAGATGTTTCTCTTCCAATGGAGCAAGTGAATTCAAGCCATTGTCTTTCCCCCTCTCTAATCTTCTCTTCCCTGGCTACTTGACACACAGTTTTGAACAGTTCTTGGTTGCTTTCGATGGGATGTCTCCGGTACTCTCTACTCATGCTCCTATCATTTGCTTTGAGCATCTTTATGTAATCGTTCTCGTACTATTTTATCTTCTTCTTCTGAGGGTTACTGCGCCCATGCG
This sequence comes from Procambarus virginalis, assembly GCA_020271785.1. Lineage (NCBI taxonomy): Eukaryota > Metazoa > Arthropoda > Malacostraca > Decapoda > Cambaridae > Procambarus > Procambarus virginalis. The sequence goes on along the minus strand of WNGS01001000.1, from coordinate 292,497 downwards.
TACGGCGCGGAACTCGGAGACAGTGCTCAAATTGGTTATTAAGGTCATCAACAAATGTATCAATGTCATCTGGGATTTGGTATTCCGTGAACCAGTCACTCATCCTGTTTATGAAGTGCGGCCTCATATCCGGTCCGAGTGATAACCTTTTTCTTTTATTCATTTTTCTTTCTTTCTCTTGTTCATGTCGACGGTGGTAATCAGTGCCCAGTGGGACTGTACACTACATAGACGGTGTACAATGTGTGTACTGGCATCCGTATTGTGTGCATTCAGCAGGAGAGCATAGTCTAATCTTCCTCCTCTGAGGTGAGTTAGCTGTTCATCACCCAGGACCCCAATGTTTTCACTTCCCTTAACAAAGAGTGACAGTTTTCGTCCATTGATATTGGGCTGATGACAGTTGGCATCAAAGTGTGGGTGTCTGGCATTGAGGTCACCGACCAGCAGGGTAGGTTCTTCATTAACAAATTTAGGCAGTGTGTCAAGGTCAAGTTTACTCTGCGGCACATATAGGTTGATTATATGTAGGGCATTATTGTTTAAGTGAAGGGTTACCCCCAGTGACTCATAATCAACCCCCATGTGGTCATCAATAATCTGTGCAGGAATGTTGTTACTTACAAAGGTAGTGTCGAGGCCCCATTTTCTTTCCCCAGCTGGAAGGGAGAACTTCTCATAACCGCTGAATCTTGGGTTGAAGTCCTCACTCACCAGTGTTTCTTGTTGCACTATGATGTCAGTTTGGTGTTCATGGACGAACTGTATGATGTCATTAATTCTATTGCGAACTCCATTACAATTCCATTTTATTATAATGAGATGTTCTTCACTGTTAGTATCTATTTTGAAGTTATTTGCTAAGAGATGCACTTTGAGCATTATTATGATGTTCACTTGCGTTATTATGTATTCTGTGGTGACCGGTGAGTGCACTGGTGTTATTGGGTGCACTGGGGGTACTGTGTGCACTGATGTTATAGGATCATTGTTGTATCCGCTGTCATATACCATGACAGCATGTGCTGCATCACCTTGTACCAGACTCTGGCATGTTGGGCCTTCACATGATGGACTCTGATGCTGTTGCAGGAGCTGGAGGATTTGATCCTGTGTCCTTTTGATTTGATCAAGGGGGTTCCCAAGTTCAGTTTGCTTTTGCATTATTTCTTGGACCACTGGATGATTTCGTATCATATTATCAGTATTGTTTTGATGTGAGTCAGGGTGATTTCCTTATATGAATAAGTCTGATTGTGTTCTGTACCCTGTGTTTCGTTTAAGTTCCTCGTTTCTACTATACCTAAGTACCTGAAACTTATCACCGTTTAACATCATGTTAATTTCAGTTGTCCAATTGAATACTTTATATCTGCCTGTAGTTCTTCAGTGTCATCTGCTCCACATTGTCCTAACTGCATTGTCCCTCTTACTGTTGGGAAGAAAGCTTACTCTCTATTTATTGATTCATGTTTAATTAATAGGTTAATTTAAATTAATTGAAGGACCACCCTATTTTTACTGAAATGGGAAACAGACAAAGGAATAAATGATAAGGACTGAAATACCAGTGACTATGGATAATGGAACTATTAAAAGTTATTCTTTAAACTTCAATGGACTGTAAGATATATTAATGTTCGAGAATAAACTTTCCGTCCTTCACAAAATGGGAGGTTAATTCCAGAAGTAAAATACTCCCAGTACGCTTCATCGAAGGTGGTTCTTCCTCGAATAAAATTAGTAACTCCTACTAAATGATATGCAAATAAACATTAAATAAATTGGTTAGTGGCAAGAAGATTATACGATGGTTAAACAAGAAATCATTCTCATTTGATTTTAATGAGGCTATCAAATTACACTGGATATCTCAAATCATATAAATGAAATATTCTTGACTGATAATTGATTATTAATGCTACTTAATGAAAGAAAATAATTGAAAAAGGATTCAGCTGCTTAGCTGTAATAGTGAACGGAGAGGTAGAGGTGTGATGGCGTCGTCTGCTACTTGCTGCGACACGTGTGCCCGAGCGTGGCGTGGGAAATGAGAGGACCACAACCGCTTTCAACACAAGCTGAAATTTCAACTAAATGTACCAATTGTTCACACCAAATATCCTGTATCCTCACTATACCATAGAAGGAATAGAATTAATTCCTTGTGGACATACTTGTTGTTTGGGGAGGTCGCGTGGCGTAACGATGGACAGTACACAATAAAATTTATAAGGTCTCAATATAAACAATACAAGGGCACTTAACCTGCTGGTTGTCCACCGAAGCAATCCTAGATTGCTAATGGAGCAATTGCACGCTCCTAGGCCAAGTAACTGCAAGGGCCTAACGTAGAATTGATGGAAATTCGACTCTCCCGGGACGCACGACGTGACTGTTGGCTTCGCTAGCTCGTGTGCTAGAGCAGGAAAGATGGCGAATGGCGTCTCTCCGCCTCACTCCCTCAACTCGTCTCACGCATTCACAATAGAATTTAATAATCACGGAGAATTCTTTTCCGTGTAATTACTGATGTAATGTGTTAATGAGAACAGGGTTACAATTGTAGGGAATTAAATAATATCATATTCTCGTTAAATGGTGTTAATCGAGAAATGGAGAGAATTTTTATTTCCTCCATAGCGTTCGTATGTATAAGATAAAACTGTTATTCAGTGATAATCTTAATTAACAACTCTCGGTTGTTGGATCATTAGGAGTTATACTATCCGAAGTTAATTATTGCACGGAATGCTGATAAATTAGATAACCACATTTAATTCTCTAACATATTAGTAACAAATATGTTTAGATAGACATTATCTGATGCAATCCTGCCTCTCGATGTCGTGAGAATGTTAGCAATATTTGCTCACATTCAGAAATATTAATTTATTTTAGCACTACACCCCTCCGTGGTGCCTCCTTGCCGTGGTGAGGGGCTCACGTACACCTCCCTGGGACCGGTGTGGGTTGCCTGTGCCCCCTCTCCTGCCCCCTCTTTGGGTGGTGTACGTGCTGAAGGGCACCATGTAGGGGCCTTGTGAGCCATCGGACCACTCGCTGGAGGGGTCGCCTGTGAGAGGCCGCCCTGAGTGGATGGTTGGGTGTCCAGGCTAGGGCGATAGGGGGACTGGGGTCTTAGCACCTGTGTGGGAGAATGCACGAAGTAGTAGGACTCCCCTGTTGAAAAGGGGGAGCACCGCTGGGGACGACACACCCTTCCTGCACTGGCCCGCGCTCGGCCTCCCTGGCTGCCCTGGTAGGTGGTATCCCTTGGTTCCGGGTCCCATCCCTTTTATTGGTTTGCTATATGGATGACGACTTGACTACTTCTAACCAGGCTCATGGGGTGGGCGACCAGGCCCCTGAGTCGGACCGTCCTGGAAGACCGGGATCTGTAGCCTCCACTGCAGAGCCCGGTTTAGGCCCAGACCGGACTCTTCCTCCCTGCTCCCCTCCCTCCTCTGTGGTTGGGTCGAGCTCCAAGCCTGCTGTGGTGACCGTCTCGTCCCCTTGCACGGCTCCATCTCTTCTTGCGACTACTGCGCCATTCGACCCGTCTCTCTCTACGGGTTCTCATCGCCGTCCCCGCCGCGGCCGCTCTCGTATGCTTCCTTCCCATCCTACTTCGTTCCATGCTTTGTTTGGTCCTGCTACATGGACTAAGTATTTTGACCTCCAACCCTTGGACTCAACTCCTCCTGACGATTTTTCCCTTCATAGGCATCTTGTCGATTCTGTGGATGCCTCTGTCACCTTTAACCCCACTCGTCTTGGTACCCGTGTCGTTGCTGCTCCTTCTCAGGATGCGGCCACTCGCTTGGCCGCCTTATCCTGCCTTGGTGAGACCCCTGTTCGGGTCTCGAAGAACGCCCGGTTGAATGCCAGTGTGGGCACTGTTCTCCTCCCGCACCATGTTGCGACCGGTGTTAGGGATCTTAGGGACTGCCACGAGGATATCAAACATGTCCTCGAGGCCCAAGGTCATTCTGTCCTCCAAGTGGATACATTTATTCGTCCCCCTCGTGGTCATCGCCGTCTACCTCTTCGGGTTGTGAAGGTTACCTTTGATGGTAGGACCCTTCCATCCTCTGTTATTCTCGCTGGTGCCAGGTGCTCCGTCCAGGAGTATATTCCATCTCCTCGGCTCTGCGGTAAGTGCTGGAAGTTTGGGCATGGTACCCTCAGGTGCTCTAGTCCTGTCTCTCTCTGTCCCCTGTGTGGAAGCGAGGGTCACTCTAAGTTCGAGTGCACTTCCCCCCAGGCCCGCTGCCTCAATTGCGGTGAGGCCCACCCTACCTTCTCCCGTGCGTGTATTCGTTACAAACTTGAGGCGGCTGTCCTCAACTTGAAGCACCGGGACCGTTTGTCTTTTCCTGAGGCTCGACGCCAAGTTCATCGTCTCCCCTCTTTCGCTGGTGTCTCCTATGCTCGAGTGGTGCGCTCTTCCTCTCCTCGTCCTTCCCGCCTTCCTCAGTCTCACAACCGTTTCCGAGCCTTAGACCCAGACACGCCCACCACCGCCTCCCCTGTTTCCCTCAGTTCTGTCCCGAAGGGTCCCCCTCCTGGTTCTCTGTCTAGGGCTCCCCTTCATTCTACCCAGTCTGTCGCATCTCCTGTGTCTTCTATTTCCTCTCCTACTAGTCCTTCTCCTCCGTCTCTTGGCTCTCCACGCCGCCTGACTGTGCGGGCCGACGTCCATCGCTCTCCTGATGGTTGTGTTGTTCGCTCTCGCTCTTCTTCTCCTATCGAGACTCTGGAGTCTGTTGCCCAGTACGTTGCTGCTGGGACGCCTGTTTCTTTGAGTCAGAAGCGGAAACCTGGGTCCTCTCCTTCCTCCTCCCCTGTCGGTAAGAAAGCTTCGCTTTCTTCTTCGCCCCCTATCTCTGCTTCTATCGTTCCTTCCCCTCCCGCTTCGGTGGTGGTGCCCCCTGTTCCTACTGTGGGGGTTTCTTTAGCCCCCAGTTCCATCTCGGTTACTGCCCTTGCTGAGGTGCGCTCCCCTCTTTCTGCTCCCCCTCCTCCCCTTCCTTCTCCTCCAGGCCCTGCTCGTCCACCTCTGGTCCGTCCTTCCGCTTCTTGCCCTCCTTCTTTACTCAGTTTACCCATGCCCCCTAATCCTGACTTTGCTGACCCTGATCCTGACTCTGTGCTTTTTTAGCGTGCTGTGTTCCTTCTTCACCTTTGTTTCTTTGCTCTCTGTTACTCTCCTCTCTCTCTTTCGTGATGTCTTTTCTTCAGTGGAACATCCGTGGATTTTACGCCAATTTCCTTGACCTTCAACTTCTCATCTCACAGTTTTCGCCCCTTTGTGTCTGTCTCCAGGAGCCGATGCTTGGTTCTCGTTCTGGTCGCTTCCGTGGCTATTCTTTTCTCTCCCCTCCCCCAGCTGTCGCTGGGGTCCATAATTCTTCTGCTCTCTTGATTCGTTCCGATGTTCCCTTTGTCCCCTTACTTTTTTCCTCGCCTCTCCACTGTTCTGCCGCCCGTGTCTTTGTGCGTAGATGGTACACGGTTTGTTCCATTTATCTTCCCCCCACTGTCCCGCTTTCTCTTCCCGATCTTAAGCACCTCCTAGACTCCTTGCCGGAGCCTGTGCTCCTGCTGGGTGATTTCAATTGTCGTCATGCCCTTTGGGGTGATGTGCTGACAAACACCCGGGGTCGCCTCCTTGAACCTTTCGTCCTCTCTTCTTCCCTGTCCCTTCTTAATTCTGGTGAGCCCACTCATTTGGACTCTCGGACTCGCTCCCTTTCTTGTCTCGATCTTTCTCTGTGCTCGTCATCCCTTTCCTTAGATTTCGGGTGGCGAGTCCTTGATGACCTCCATGGCAGTGACCATTTTCCTATCCTTGTCACTTTTTTCTCCTTTCGCCCTCCTCTCTCCTTCCCTCGGTGGCGGTTTGCCGAGGCTGACTGGCGCCTTTTTACTCTCCGTGCTACTATTTCCGACCTCTCCGTTTTACCTCTCCCTCGCGCCCTCCTTCTTTTTCATGACACTGTCATTGACGCTGCCCTGCACTCTATTCCTCGCTCTTCCTCTCGGGGAACGCGAAAGTGCGTTCCCTGGTGGAATTTGGACTGTGCTCGGGCTGTCCGCTGTAAGCGTGCAGCCTGGAAGAGACATCGCCGCCGGCAGACGATTGAGTCTTTTCTTTTGTTTCGGAAGGCGAGTGCGGTGGCCCGTAGGACCATCCGTGCGGCTAAACGTGCTTGCTGGGCGTCTTATGTCTCTACCGTTACTTCCGAAACTCCTCTTCCGCTGGTCTGGAAGCGTATCCGCAAGATTGCGGGTAAGTTCGTTCCCGATGTCTCACCGGTCCTTCGCCTCCATGGTGCTCTTGTGGCGGACCCGTTGCAGGTTGCGACCGAACTGGGTTCCCATTTCTCCTCTGTTAGTTCTGGTTCTCATCTCCCCCAATCCTTCCTTCTTCGTAAGCCTCTCCTTGAGTCTCGTCCTTTAAATTTCTGTACTTTTCTTCACCTTCCCTATAATGATCCCTTCTCTCTCTCTGAACTTCAATCTGCCCTAGCCCTTTGTGGTTCTACGGCAGCGGGCTCTGATGGCATTCATTATGAAATGCTCCGCCATCTCCCTCCGTGCACGTCTCAGTATTTACTGAGTCTGTACAATCGGGTCTGGGAGTCGTCGTCAGTCCCTGAAGACTGGCTCGATGCTGTTGTCCTCCCTGTTCGGAAACCAGGGTCTCTCGGGTCATCCCCCAAGGACTTCCGCCCTATTGCCCTCACGAGTTGTGTCTGCAAGCTCTTTGAACGTATGGTTAACGTTCGTTTGATGTGGTTCTTAGAACACTATAACCACCTCTCTCCTTCTCAATTTGGTTTTCGCAAGTGCCGCAGCACAACGGATGTCCTGGTAAACTTGGAGGTCTATATTCGTACTGCTTTTGCTGCGAAGACTTCCGTTGTTGCCGTCCTTTTTGACCTAGAAAAGGCTTACGACACTACCTGGCGGTATCATATTCTGTCTCAACTTCATTCTTTTGGCCTTCGTGGGAACCTCCCTCTCTTCCTCCAGAGCTTCCTCTCTCGTCGTTCCTTTCGTGTGCGGCTTGGTACTGCTCTCTCTGCCCCTTTTCGGCAGTATGAGGGTGTACCCCAGGGTAGTGTTCTGAGCACTACTCTTTTTCTAGTTGCCCTCAACGGTCTTCTTTCTTCTCTTCCTTCTGGTGTCTTCTCTGCTCTGTATGTTGATGATCTTACCCTTTGCTGTCAGGGTGATGATTCACCTCTCCTTCAACGGCGGCTTCAACTTGCGATTGATGCCGTGTCGTCGTGGGCCACCGATCATGGCTTCAAGTTCTCTGCATCTAAGACTTGTGCTATGACCTTTACTCGGAAGCATGTTGTTCTTCGTCCCTCTTTGTCGCTTTATGGTCATCCCATTGTGTACAGGGATTCCGCAAAGCTCTTGGGGTTAGTCTTTGACACTCGTTTGTCTTGGTCAGCCCATATCTCTTGCCTCCGAGTTGAGTGCTCTAAGGCCCTTAACCTCCTTAAGGTTTTGTCCCATACTTCTTGGGGAGCGGATAGGCGCACGCTCCTATATTTGCACTCCTCTCTCGTCCTGTCTAAACTCGATTATGGTTGCCCTGCTTACTCTTCTGCTTCTCCTTCTACTCTTCGCCGTCTTGATGCTTTGCACCATACTGGGTTGCGTCTCAGCTCTGGTGCCTTTCGTTCGACTCCCGCCCTCAGTTTGTATGTTGACACTGGCTTTCTCTCTCTCCAGGACCGCCGTGACCGCTACTGTCTTCGCTATCTTGCGCGGTCCTTACAGCATCCTTCCTCTCGCCTCTGTCGTGCTTTGACTTTTCCTCCTCCTGTAGCTCCTGTTCCTCTTCATTGTCTCCCACTTTCTGTCCGGTTATCTCGCTTGCAGGATTCTCTTTCTGTTCATCTTTCTAATGTTTCTCCTCGTATTGTTCCTTCCTTGCCTCCGTGGAGAGTCCCCCTTCCCAAGTTTTGTACGTCCTTGACTTGTATTACTAAAGCCTTTACCCCTCCTACAGTTCTGAAAAGCCTCTTCCTTGAGCACTTTTCTTCGCACTCCCACTCTATTTCCATCTTTACCGATGGGTCTAAGTCTGCGGACGGTGTGGGCTACTCTGTTGTTTTTCCTGACCGTACTTATATGTGTCGCCTCCCTTCGGAGGCTAGCGTCTTTACGGCGGAACTTTATGCTATTCTCTATGCTCTCCGTCTCTTGCTTTCTCATTCTCATTCCTCCTTTGTGGTTGTAGTTGACTCTCGTAGTGCCCTAATGGCTCTTGGGTCCTTTAATCCTGTCCACCCAGTGGTCATCGAGATTCAGCAATGGCTGTTTCTTATTTCTAGTAAATTTAAATCGGTAGAGTTTTGCTGGGTTCCCAGCCATATTGGTGTTTCTTTGAATGAGCGTGCGGATGCTGCCGCTAAGGAAGCTGTCCGTTCTTGTCCCATCTCCCGTAAGGGTCTTCCTTATTCTGACTTTTATCCTGTTATTCATTCCTCTATCCTTGCCCGTTGGCAGAGTTGTTGGTCCTCTGTGGTTAGTAACAAACTGCGTACTCTCAAACGTAGTGTGTCCCCGTGGCCTTCCTCCTACCATCGTAACCGGCGGTGGGAAACTGCTTTGGCACGGCTGCGGGTTGGCCATACTCGCTTAACCCACGGTCACTTAATGGAGCGCCGCCCTGCTCCTTATTGTCCGAATTGCGTTGTCCCTCTTACGGTTATGCATATCCTTGTTGAATGTCCTGACTTCCAGGACGAGCGTGTGTCTTGCTTTCCGACCGTCCCTCGCGGTTACTTGTCCCTCGATAGAATTCTAGGTGAATCAGATGCTTTTGATATCGTTCGCCTTATGCGTTTTTGTTCTCGTATTGGCTTTCTTGGTAATATTTAGCGCCCTCTGATTATTTCGCACTTTGATGGTGCTACATAGCCTTCCCGGTTTGGTGCCTTCTTTTGATAATTACCTTACCTCTCCATGGAGAGCCCAGGTATTAGTAACTAAAGGAGAACATCACAAGAAAAGAATGGTTGTAGATTATTCACAAACAATCAATCGATTCACGAGGCTGGATGCCTACCCCTTACCACACATAGATGAGATTGTGAATAATGTTGCTAGATTTAAAGTATACAGCACTCTGGACTTGAGAAGTGCTTACCATCAAGTGGGTTTAACAGAGGAAGAAAAACCCTATACAGCCTTTGAAGCTTGTGGGAAGCTTTATGAATTTAATCGTATCCCTTTTGGGGTCACTAATGGAGTGGCCAGTTTTCAAAGGGTAATTGATGGCATCCTTGAGAAAGGAGTGGAGGGTACCTTCGCTTACGTTGATGATGTCTGTGTGTGTGGAGAGTCTGAGGAAGACCATGATAAAAATCTGAAACATTTTATGGACGTTGCGAGAAGATATAACCTGACCCTGAATCTTGAAAAGTGTAGTTTTCGACTCAGGTCTATAAAGCTGTTGGGATATCTTATACAAGAAGGAGAAATTAGACTTGACCCGGAACGCCTCGAGCCACTGTTAAAACTTCCACTACCATGTAACACAGGTTCTTTACGCAGAACAATGGGAATGCTTGCACATTACTCTCGTTGGGTGCTGAGTTTTTCTGAGAAGATCCGTCCTCTCTCTCATGCCAATGATTTTCGCTTATCTGCTGCTGCTGCGAAAGCTTTTGAAGGATTGAAACAAGACATTGCTGAGGCAGTGGTTCGAGCAATCGACCCTGTGGTGTCTGTGTATAGCTGAGATAGTCTTGGTAGTAAGGTTGATGTAAAGTCATTCCTGGTTACTGACTTTAATACTTAAACTGATTACATGATAGAGTAGCTCCCAAGCTTGGCAGGCGTCCTGTGCGCTGTTTACCTTCTCTAGTGGCGTCCAGCCGCCGCACATAGAAAACGGATGGTACCATTTTCTGTGAACATGACATCCCTCCTTTTCTTTAAAAAGAATGAATACAGGATGTCTACCATGCTTGTAGCACAAAGCAAAGTTATTGACACAAAGTAAGTTATTAACATATCAAGAGATATTGCATACATTTAACATTAATTAAACACACAAAGAATTTAAACAATCTTTACCACAAAGGATTTCAATGTTAAAAATACATATGCAATGTTAAACAAACATGAAAGAAACTGTAATACAAAGTTACAAAATATTGAATGAGAGATCTGCATTATTCAAACAATATTAAATTTAGTTCAGCATAACAAGTAAATACTTTGCATTACATATGAACACAATTAATCATCATATCGTGTAGGGCGTTTAACATGTCGTTTTGGACGAGAGTCCTTAAATACAAAAACATCCCTCGATGAATTGTTTATCGAGTTATAACTCATTTTTTCTTTTTCTTTTGCACGACTTTGCACTTCATCATTTTCTACACTAGTTGGAATCACTTTGAAATAAGCCATATTACGTGTTATACTATGATCTCTATTACTCGCTGTTACCATAGTTCCTTTTACACTAATCACTTTATATGGTTTTGTATCATACGGCATATCTAGCTTTCCCTCGTTTTTCTTTTTAACGAGAACAGTATCTCCAACCTTTATGAATTGTTCCTTTGCACGTTGATCATGAGCAATTTTCATTTTGCCCTTGGCTAGTGCATCCTTCTGAGCGAGACGTTTATCCGTTACTTTGGCTGGCATGACAGGTAGTGCGATTCTCATAGGACGTCCAAATAAAAGTTCGCCAGGCGACTTGCCCAGTGTTCCATGCGGTGTTGCACGGTAGTTCCTGAGAAAAGCATACATAGCTTGTTTCCAGGATCGTCCTTCGGCATGAGCACAGCGTACAGCTTTCATGAGAGGTTGCATGAATCTCTCGACTTCTCCATTTGCTTGTGGATGTAGTGGCATCACACGGCGGTGTTTGAATCCAATATGCTCAGCAAAGTTGACAAAGTCTTGTCCATTAAATGGCGGTCCATTGTCTGTCTTGACAACTTCAGGAATGCCAAAGTTTGAAAAGATCTTGTCGAGTTTCGGGATGACAGCCTTTGCAGATGTGGAAGTGATGATTTCTACTTCTGGATAACGTGAGTGATCATCAATGACTACCATCAAGTACTCTCCAGTTGGTAGCGGTCCACAGAAGTCCATCGATACTTCCATCCATGGTGCAGCAGGTAGTGGTGAAGGTTGTAGAGGTGTTGGTCTTGAAGTATCCACTGCAGCTTGGCAAGGGACACAGGCATCATGCATGTCCTTAGCTTGACGATCAATGCCAGGAAACCATACCTTTTCTCGTAGCAGCTGTTTGGTCCTTACAAGACCTTGGTGTCCTTGATGTGCAAGCTTCAGAGCACGTTGCTGGAGAACAGCTGGAATAACGATACGAGTACCTCGCAGCACGGTGTCGCGTTGTTGCGTAACACTTAATTCTGTCTGGATGCGTTCAAGTGCTTTGAATGCATCTTGGTCAACTCCTGAGGGTGGGATGCGTGGAAACTTTTTCTTAGTCAATGCATCCACTGTTGCTTGCAGAGTTGGGTCCTCTAGGGTTGCAGTACGTATTTCATCAAGAGTGAGAGCCTTAGGGACTGCATCACAGGTTACAGAGTGTACATATTCCTCGGCAACTTGCTGATGCTTGGTGATGGTGAAACTGTTGGCAGGATGTCGACTGATGTAATCAGCGGGATTGCCTGCACCCGGCTTGTATTTCACCGTAAAGTTGTATGGTTGCAGACGAAGAGCCCATCTCTCAATGCGAGCTGGTGGTTTGGACTTTGGATTATTGAAGATGGTCTCCAACGGTTTGTGGTCAGTGACTATCGTGGTAAAGGGTGCACCAAGCAGATACACATTGAAGTGTTCACAGCCCCATACAAGAGCAAGAGCTTCCTTCTCTGTCTGACTGTATCGTTGCTCAACATCTGTGAGAGAACGGCTGGCATAGGCAATTACTACTCTTGAATCTGGTTGACCAGGTTTGTGTTGGGCTAACACAGCACCTAAACCAACAGGACTAGCATCCACTGTTAACTCATTGTCCATTGATGGATCAAAGTACGCAGCAGTCGCATTCTCTACTAATGCATCTTTCACAGTATCAAATGCATTTTGCTCGACATCGCTCCAGTACCACGATGCATTTTTCTTCAGGAGCTCACGTAGAGGCTTCGTAATAGTAGCAAAATCTGGAATGAAGCGAGAACAGTAGTTTGCCATTCCCAGAAAACTATGTACTTCAGTGGATGTTGAAGGAGGTGCAGCATTCTTGATATCTGCAACTTTCTTAGGATCTGGAGACAGACCTTTGTCACTAAGTACATGTCCAAAGAATTCAATTTTATGTTGATTGAACTCTCACTTTGCTCGGCTTAGCGTCAAATTCTTTTCTCGTAAGCGTTGCAATGTTGCACGAAGAGCTTTGTCGTGTTCAGCTTGGGTACGGCCATAAACAATGATGTCATCAGACATGTTGTCAGCATTAGGTATATCTTGCAATACCTGGCTGATGATGTGCTGGAATACCTCAGCAGCACTGTTAATACCAAAACTCAGGCGCTTGTACCTATACAGACCTCGATGTGTCGTAAACGTTGTGATGAATCGACTCTCATCATCAAGTTCAAGCTGATGATAGCCCTTGTTTAAATCTAACTTGCTGAATACAGTTGCACCATTCAAGCGGTAGATCATATCATCTACAGTGGGTGTAGGATGGCGTTCACGCATTATTGCCTTGTTGGGAACACGCATGTCTACACAAATGCGTATCTCATCTGGATTCTTCGGCTTCGGTGGAGTGACAATTGGGCTTACCCATGGTGTTGGGCCTGTTACCGGTTCAATGATATCTAGTTCTATCAGCCTATCCAGTTCGGCATCGACTTTCTTGCGAGTATGGAATGGTTGTCGGCGATGTGGGTTGGGCAACTGGAATTACATCTGGGTTGATATGCAGATGTACCTTGCTATCAGTATAACAACCTATGGA
>WNGS01001000.1:255968-277003 GCA_020271785.1 Procambarus virginalis | reverse complement strand
ACTGCGAGAGTCAACTACAACAACAAAGGAAGATTGACATCGAGAAAGCGGTTGAAAAGCATACAAAATAGTAGAAAGTTCTGCCGAGATGATGCTAGTCTCTGGGGGGTAGGCAACACACACACACAAGCCCTCACGGCTCTGGAGTCATTTAATTCTGTCTATCCTGTGGTAGTTGAAATTCAACATTGGCCGTTTCTTGTCTCCAGCAGATTTAAGACATTGGGGTTTTGCTGGGTTCCCAACCATATTCGTGTGTCCTTAAATGAGCGTGCGGATGCTGCCACTAAGGTGGCTATCTGCACTTGTCCCATCTCCCACGAAGGTGTTCCTTATTCAGACTTCTACCTAGATATTTACTCCTCAATCCGTGCCTGTTGGCAGGGCCGTTAGTCTTATTTTACTGGTAACAAGCTGTGTGCTCTTAAGGGTAGTATGTCCACCATGGCCTTCCTCCTACCACCGTAACCGGCAGTGGGAAACGGCTATGGCGAGGTTATGTATTGGCCACACAACTCACGGACACTTAATGGAGTGCCGCCCTGCTCCTTATTATTCAAACTGCATTGTCCCTCTTACAGTCGTGCATATCCTTGTTGAATGTCTGGATTTCCAGGACGTGTGTGTTAGGTTTACTTCCCGACTGTCTCTTGTGGTCACTTGTCCCTCGATTGAATCTTTGGTGAATCAGATACCTTTGATATCGCTCGCCTTATGCACTCTTGTGTTCGTATTGGCCTCCTTGATCATCTTTAACTACTTTTGAACATCATGTAACTTTGATGATGCTACATAGTTTCCCTGACGTGGCTCCTTATGTTGATAATTACTTACCATGCATTAATTTTTTTATTTTAGTTATTCAAACTCGTTGTATCGAGGGAACAGGCAATCTATGTATGTATGTTATGCTGGTCTAAAAAGGCTTCCCCCCCCCATCCTGCAAGGTCGAACTACTGACCCTCCCCAGGGTGCAAGTTCACAAAAGTTGACAATCTTTCAGGTACCTGTTGACTGCTAGGTGAAGAGGTGCATTAGATGCAAATGATCGCAACTATTTCTGTCCAATACTACCACTTGTCACTTTGTAAATAAAGGAAACCGTTGGTATTCCATTTAAAACTACACATTGTGATATGTACCAATTTTATCACTTGTTTAGACAGTACGGAGTCAATTCTCTCTTTTTACATGCTTTTAACTGTTGAAATGCCTTCCGGGGCGATGTTCGTACAAATACCCCAAGGACACTTTTTTTTTTTTAGGACTGCTTACCCTTTTCTCACTTCTATTCTGAATTACTACATTTACCTGAGGGTGACTATTACTCTAGTGACCTCGACGAGGACAAGAAGCTGGCGGTTTATCAAAGGTCTCCCCACTACTACTGATGATTTCATAGAGCTGAAGTTAAAAATTCAGAAATATTGAGGTGTTTATTTATGACTTCAGCAGGTAGGCGGTTCCATGGGTTTATAACCCTGGGGTTGAAAAAAGCATTTGCGTTTACAATCCTACGTTGTGGTTTGTTGAGCTTGAAACCGTTGCTTCTTGTTTGTATTGCGTCTGATTTTTAAAAGAAGTTTGGATCCATGTCCTCCAAATAGCAGAATATTTTTAAAGTTCCGATGAGATGAGCCTTGTCATGTCTGGCCCCCTCACTGTCTGGCCGTTGCCGCTGTGAGGGGGCTTGGTGGGCACCTGCCAGAGTGTGATGCTCCATGGGACAGTCCTCTGTCCTTTTGCAGCCTTTTATTCCTGCTGCTGCCTTTACCAATTTTGCCAGACTCTTTTTTTCTTGCCAGACCAATTTTTCCTTTTCCTCGTGTTTCATTTTTCTCCCCCCCCCCTCTTCTCCTATCAAATTGTCAGTTCCTGCCGACCTTTTGCCTGTTTTGACCATTTTTTTGACCCTCTTTTGTTTTGACGCCCGGGTGTTTGAGGAGGCATACTCTTGCACCCGTAGAACTGTAGTACCCAACGTGTCGAGCGAGGGGACCCTTTTATTGTCAATCCTCCTTTCGTCACTGAACCCGCTCTCGACGGACTCACGGTTCTTAAGGTGGCGTTTGTGGGGCGTATACTCACGACGCACCCCTGGGGGGCCCCGTCAAGATTGGCGATAGCTTCTTGTTGGGTGTCCTGCCTCTAATTGTGGCTCCATGGTGGGTGTAGGAGGCACATTCGTGAAAGAAAATTTTCCCTCGTTTTCATGGCTGATAATGTTTCCCTTGTACTTTCACAGGCTCGTGGGGTGGGCGACCAGGCCCCCGAGTCGGACCGTGTTGGAAGACCAGGCCCTGTAGCCCCTGCTGCATTGGGCCCCGACGACCTGACTATATACTCCCCTCAGGTCCCCTCCCTCCACTGCGGTTCCTGGTTCCTCCCTCCTGGTTCTCCATCTGGGGTTTCCCCCCCTTCCTATCCAGTCCACCATATCTCCTTTGTCTTCTTCTCCATCTCCCCCCACTCTTTCTTCCCGACCCTCCCCCCAGTCTCTTGACCCTCCACGCCACCTGTCTGTCCAGGCTGATATCCATCATCCTCCCAGCAATCTTCGTGCAATTCGCTCCCGCTCCTCTTCTCCTGCTGAGACCATTGAGTCTGTCGCCCGGTACGTTGTTACTGGAACGCCTGTCTCTTTGAGTCAGAAACGTAAGACTGGCTCCTCTCCTTCTTCCTCTCCAGCGGGTAAGAAGGCTTCGTTGTCTTCCTCATCCCCTCCTTCTGACTGTCACTACACGTCCCCTCCCATTTCAGTGGTCGAACCCCCTGTCCCAGATATGGAGGTTTCTTTCACCCCCGATTCCCTCTCGGTTGCTGCCCTTGATGAGGCACACTCCCTGCCTTTTGCCCCCCCCCCCTCCTCCAGCTGTCCTTGCCTGCCCCTCTCAGTTGTCTCCTCCCCCTCCGGACCCCGTCAGTCCGCCTCTGGTCTGTCCTCTTGCTCCTTTCCCTCTATCCTTACTAAATTTACCCATGCCCCCTAACCCTGATTTTGCAGACCCTGCTCCTGGTCTTGATCCTGATCCTGAGATTCTATAATAAACTGTGTTCTCCTATACCTTTATTTCTTTCTTGTTCTCTGTTACTGTCCTTTCTCTTTGGTAATGTCTATTCTTTAGTGGAATATTCGTGGATTTTATGCCAACTTCCATGAACTTCAATTTCTAATTACACAGTTTTCACCGTTTTGTGTTTGTCTCCAGGAACCCATGCTTGGTGCTCGTCCTGGTCACTTTCGTGGTTATTCCTATCTTTCTCCACCCCCCCCCCATCGCGCAGATCTTGCTGGGGCCCGTAACTCTAATGCTCTCTTAATTCGATCTCATATTCCCTTCGTCCCCCTACTTCTTCTGTCATTTATCCATTGTTCTGCTGCCCGTGTTTTTGTGGGTAAATAGTATACAGTCTGTTCCATTTATCTCCCCCAAATGTCCCGCTTTCCCTTCCTGATCTTAAGCACCTCCTGGACTCCTTGCCAGAGCCGGTGCTCCTTTTGGGTGATTTCAACTGTCGACATTCCCTCTGGGGTGATGTTCTGACAAACACCCGAGGCCGTCTTCTCGAACCGTTCGTCCTCGCTTCTTCTCTATCTCTTCTGAATTCTGGTGAGCCCACTCATGTGAACTTTCGAATTCGCACCCTTTCCTGTCTTCATCTTTCTCTCTGCTCGTCGTCCCTTTACTTAGATTTCACGTGGCAGGTTCTTGACCTCCATAACAGTGATCATTTCCCCATCCTCGTTTTCTTTTTCTCTTTCCACCCTCCCCTCTCTTTCCCTAGGTGGCAGTTTGCCACGGCTGACTGGTGCCTATTCACCCTCCGTGCTACTCTCTCCGACCTCTCCTCTCTGCCTCTTCCTTGCACCCTCCTTTTTTATGACACTGTCTTCAACGCTGCCCTTCGCTCTATTCCTCGCTCTTCCTCCCGGGGCACACGGAAGTGTGTTCCCTGGTGGAATCCGGACTGTGCTCGGGCTGTCCGCTGTTAGCGTGCAACCTGGAAGAAACACCGCCGCCGGCAGACGGCTGATTCTTTTATTCTGTTTCAGAAGGCAAGTGCGGTGGCCCGTAGGACCATCCGTACAGCTAAACGTGAGAGTTGGAATTCTTATGTTTCCACCATTACGTCCGATACTCCTCTGCCGCAGATCTGGAAGAAGATCCGCAAGATTGCGGGCAAGTTCGTTCCGGATGTCTCGCCGGTTCTCCACCTCCGTGGTACTTTCGTGGTGAATCCAGTGCAAGTCGCAACCGAACTGGGTTCCCACTTTTCTTCTGTTAGCTCTGGTTCTCATTTTCCTCAATCCTTCCTTCCTTCATAAGTCTGTTCTTGAATCTTATCCTTTAGATTTCCGCACTCATCTCGGCCTTCCCATTAATGATCCTTTCTCTTTTTCTGAACTTCAGTCTGCCCTGGCCCTCTGCGGATCTACGGCGGCGGGCTCGGATGACGTTCATAATGAGATGCTTCGCCATCTCCCTCCGTGCACGTCTCAGTATTTACTGAGTCTGTATAACCAGGTCTGGGAGTCCTCGTCCGTCCCTGAGGACTGGCTCGATGCCATTCTTCTCCCTATTCGGAAACCAGGGTCTCTCGGTACGTCCCCTAAGGACTTCCGCCCTATTGCTCTCACGAGTTGTTTGCAAGCTGTTTGAGCGTATGGTAAATGTCCGTCTGATGTGATACTTGGAACACCATCGCCACCTCTCTCCTTCTCAATTTGGTTTTCGCAAGTGCTGCAGCGCGACTGATGTCCTGGTGAACTTGGAGGTCTATATTCGTACTGCTTTTGCTGCAAAAACCTCCGTTGTTGCTGTCCTTTTTGACCTGGAAAAGGCTTATGACACGACTTGGAGATACCATATTCTGTCCCAACTTCGTTCTTGTGGCCTTCGTGGTAATCTCCCTCTCTTCCTTCAAAGCTTTCTCTCTCGCCGTACCTTTCGGGTCAGGCTTGGTGCCACACTCTCTGCCTCTTTTCGGCAGTATGAAGGTGTGCCCCAAGGTAGTGTTCTAAGTACTACTCTTTTTCTGGTTGCCCTCAATGGTCTTCTTTCCTCCCTTCCTTCTGGCATCATCTCTGCTCTTTATGTTGACGATCTTACTCTTTGCTGTCGGGGTGATGATTCGCCTCTCCTTCAACGGCGCCTTCAACTTGCGATTGATGCCGTGACATCTTGGGCCACTAATCATGGCTTCAAGTTCTCTACTACTAAGACTTGTGCCATGACTTTTACTCGGAAGTGGGTCGGTCTTCGTCCCTCTTTGTCACTTTATGATCATCCCCTTGAGTACAAAGATTCCGCGAGGCTTTTGGGATTATTCTTTGACACTCGTTTGTCTTGGTTGCCCCATGTCTCTTACCTCCGTGTTGAATGCTCTAAGGCCCTTAACATTCTTAATGGTTTGTCCCATACTTCTTGGGGAGCGGATAGGCGCACGCTCCTCTATTTGCATTCCTCTCTCATCCTGTCTAAACTCGATTATGGTTGCCCTGCATACTCTTCTGCTTCTCCTTCTACTCTTTCCCCGTCGTGATCCTTTGCACCATACTGAGTTGCGCCTCAGCTCTGGTGCTTTTCGTTTAACTCCTACCCTCAGCTTGTACGCTGACACTGGCTTTGTCTCTCCAGGATCGCCGTGATCGCTACAGTCTTCGCTTTCTTGCGCGATCCTTACAGCATCCTCACTCTCGCCTCTATCGTGCTTTGACTTTTACCCCTCTTGTAGTTCCTGTTCCTCTTCACTTCCTTCCTCTTTCTGTCCGTTTGTCTCGCTTACAGGATTCTCTTTCAGCTCATATTACCAATGTTCTCCTCGTATTGTTCCATCCTTGCCCCCGTAGAGGGTCCCTTTTCCCAAATTTTGTACTTCTCTGACCCGCATCACTAAAGCTTTTACCCCTCCTACAGTTCTGAAATGCCTCTTCCTTGAGCACTTTTCTTCTCACTCCCACTCCGTTCCCATCTTCACCGATGGGTCTAAATCTGCTGACAGTGTGGGCTACTTTGTTGTTTTTCCTGATCACACTTATATGTGTCGCCTTCCTCCGGAGGCTAGCAGCATCTTCACAGCAGAACTTTATGCTATTCTCTATGCTCTTCGTCTCCTGCTTTCCCGGTGTCAGTCCTCCTTTGTGGTGGTAGTTGACTCTCGTAGTGCCTTCATGGCTTTGGGGTCCTTTAATCCGGTCCACCCGGTGGTTGTCGAAATTCAACTTTGGCTGTTTCTTTTCTCCGGTAAATTTAAGTCAGTTGTATTTTGCTGGGTTCCCAGCCATGTTGGTGCCTCTTTAAATGAGCGTGCGGATGCTGCCGCTAAGGAAGCTACCCGCGCTTGTCCCATCTCCTGTAAAAGTATTTCTTATTCCAACTTTTATCCAGTTATTCATGCCTCCATCATTGCCCGCTGGCAGAGTTGTTGATCTTCTGTTATTGGTAACAAACTGCGTACTCTTAAAGAGTCGTGTGTCCCAGTGGCCTTCCTCCTGCCACCGTAACCGGCGGTGGGAAACGGCTCTGGCTAGGTTATGTATTGGCCATACCCATTTAACTCGCAGTCACTTAATGGAGCGCCGCCCTGCTCCTTATTGTCCACATTGCATTGTCCCTCTTACAGTCGTTCATATCCTTGTTGAATGTCCTGACTTCCAGGATGAGCGTGTGTCTTGTTTTCCATCTGTCCCCCGCAGTCACTTGTCACTCGATAGAATTCTTAGCGACTCGGATACTTTTGATATCGTTCGCCTTATGCGTTTCTGTTCTCGTATTGGCATCCTTGGTGTTATTTATCGCCCTCTGATTATCCTGCACATTTGATGGTGCTACATAGCCTTCCTGGTTTGGTGCCTTCTATTGATAATTACTTACTTACTTGTCATGTCTGGTTTGCAGCATTAGCCCTTGAGGCAAACGACCGTTCTTGGTATGGAAGTTGACTTAGTTCTGGAATGATTTTTGGCTCCTGAAGTTGAACTTTCTCCAACGCAGATGTGTGTTTCTGAAAATGACGTCTCCATGCTTGGATACAATAATATAAGTGACCTGGAAAGCTGCCTAAGCACCGGAGATTTGTACAGTTGTATAACTACTTTATTTTCCTTTAAGTCCAAGGTTAATTTGACTATAGGTAGTTTTTTTTTTTTTTTACTGCAGCTCCCACGAATTCCTGTGAGCTGACTCATGTCAACTCGTGCCCTCTCACGCTTCCCTATATTGATCTTTTTCTTTGATACATTTATATCAGATTCCCAAACATTTTTGTACTTCCGTTCCATTGGTTCTATAAACTTATCGCCAGTGCCCCGACTCCATTTTCTATCTCTAATGGCATTATTAATTATGATTAATTTTCAAACCAGTGATAAAATCAGCATTCCAAAAGGCTGTCTAGAATTATATCAATCTAATTCTTCCGAGAATAGTCCTGCACCCCAGACCACTGGGGTGGTGCCTCAGTACCACGTGTGATCCAGCACCCCAGACTTAACACTGTGGTGGTGGTACCTCAGTACCACCTGTGGACGAGCACCCCAGAGTTAACACTGTGGTGGTGGTGCCTCAGTACCACGTGTGGTCCTGTCGGAAAACCCGACACCATTTAATAATAATACATATAATATTGCTGCTGTTGTATACACAAGTTAACCCATAGAAAATGTAGCTTGTAGTGGAATTTTCCGTCAATAGAAAACGGGATATCAATGCCACATAGTACTATAAATTCACCAGCTATTCTGTTGGGAATTATTCTTAAATGCACTAGTCTTTGGACTTTTACATCATAAAACTAATTATTTTAATTAACTTAATAGTATCATAATAGAGTAAATGTGACCCTTCTACCACATATTGACATCTGGACAAGGAGAGCCAAGGCGTCAGGGTGGAGAGAGAGGTCAGCCATTGTTGTTAAGACAAGAGCAAATTCATTGCTCTTGTCTTAACAAATTCAGCCATTGTTGTGGCAAGAGCAAATTCAGCTCCTATAATTCTCTTGTACGAAGTGTTATGGAGATCAAGTTAGTGCTCTACCATCATCAACACACAGTCAACATAAACAAGGGCAGTGTCTCACAGAAACCCGCCCCCCCCCCTCCCCGCTCAGCTCGTTGCTGCCGTGAGGGGGGCTTAGTGGGCGGCTGCCGGAGTGTGATGCTCCTTGGGACAGTCCTCTGTCCTTTTGTAGCCTTGTGCTTCTGCTGCTGTCCTCTCCAATTGTGCTGAGCACCTTTTCCTTTTCCTTCTGTTCCGTTTTTCTCTCCCTCTTCTCCTATCTGCTTGTCGTTTCCTGCCGACCTTTTGCTTGTTTTGGTTTTTCTTTGGACTTCTTCCATTTTGATGCCCGGGTGCTTGAGGAGGCATACTCTTGCACCCGTAGAACTGTAGTACCCAACGTCGAGAGCGAGGGGAACCTTTTATTGTCAATCCCCCTTTCGTCACTGAACCCAATCTCGACGGACTCACGGTTCTTAAGGTGGCGTTTGTGGGACGTATACTCACGACGCACCCCTGGGGGGCCCCGGCAAGATCGGCGATAGCTTCTTGTTGGGTGTC
The DNA here is from genome assembly GCA_020271785.1 of Procambarus virginalis. Classification (NCBI taxonomy): domain Eukaryota; kingdom Metazoa; phylum Arthropoda; class Malacostraca; order Decapoda; family Cambaridae; genus Procambarus; species Procambarus virginalis. The sequence continues at coordinate 268,442 of WNGS01001000.1, read as the reverse complement.
CTGCCTCTAATTGTGGCTCCATGGTGGGTGTGGGGGCACATTCGTGAATGAAAGTTTCCCTCGTTTTCATGGCTAATAATGTTTCCCTTGTACTTTCTCAGGCTCGTGGGGTGGGCGACCAAGCCCCCCGAGTCGGAATGTGTTGGAAGACCAGGCCCTGTAGCCCCTGCTGCATTGGGCCCTGACGACCTGACTACTCCCCTCAGCTCCCCTCCCTCCTCTGCAGCAGGGTCGAGTCCCCAGCCCCCAGTGGTGACCACCTCGTCCCCTGGCACGGCTTCATCTCTCATTGTGACTACTGCTCCTTTTACCCCATGACCTCCGGGTGTTCTCAACGCCGTTTCCACCACGGCTGCACTCGCACGATTCCTTCCCATAATACTACTTACAACGCCTTGTTTGGTCCTGCTACATGGGCTAAATACTTTGATCTCCACCATCTGGATTCTACTCCTCCTGACGATTTCTCCCTCTATAAACACCTTGTTGATTCAGTAGATGCCTCTGTTACTTTTAACTCCACCAGTTACGGTACACGTGTCGTCGCTGCTCCTTCTCACGATGCAGCTACTTGCTTAGCCGCTTTGTCCTGCATTTGAGAGACCCCTGTTCGGGTCTCCAAAAAAGGCTCAGTTGTAATGCCAGTGTTGGCACTGTTCTCCTCCCACACCATGTTGCAACTGGTGTTCGGGACCTCAAAGATTGCCATGAGGATATTAAACATATCCTCGAAGCCCAGGGCCATTCTGTCCTCCAGGTGGACACATTTAGTCGACCCCCTCGTGGTCGTCGCCGTCAGCCCCTTCGAGTTGTTTAAATCACCTTTGATAGTAGGACCCTTCAGCCCTCTGTTATTCTTGCTGGTGCCAGATACTCCGTTCAGGAGTATATTCCCTCTCCTAGACTATGCAATAAGTGTTGGAAGTTCGAGCACGGTGTCCTCAAATGCACCAGTACTGTGTATCTGTGCCCCTTGTGTGGGGACAATAGTCATTCTAAGTCAGAGTGCACTTCTCCCCAAGCTCGCTGCCTCAATTGCGGTGAAGCCCACCCTACTTTCTCACGCTCGTGTGTACACTACAAACGCGAAGAAGCCGTCAATTTGAAACACCGTGATCGTCTGTCTTTCCCTGAAGCGCGACGCCAAGTTGGTCGTCTCGCCCCTTTCGCGGGTGTTGCGTTCTACCTCTCCTCGTGCTTACCATCTTCCTCAGTCTCACAACCGTTTCCAGGCCTTAAACCCGACCACACCCACCACCACCTCCTCTATTCCCTTGCTTCCTGTCCCAGATGGTCTCCCTCCTGGTTCTCCATCTGGGGTTTCCCTCCTTCCTATCCAGTCCACCATATCTCCTTTGTCTTCTTCCCCATCTCCCCCCACTCTTTCTTCCCGACCCTCCCCCCAGTCTCTTGACCCTCCACGCCACCTGTCTGTCCATGCTGATAGACATCATCCTCCCAGCAACCTTTGTGTTATTCGCTACCGCTCCTCTTCTCCTGCTGAGACCATTGAGTCTGTCGCCCGGTATGTTGTTACTGGAACGCCTGTCTCTTCTAGTCAGAAACGTAAGCCTGGCTCCTCTCCTTCTTCCTCTCCAGCAAGTAAGAAGGTTTCGTTTTCTTCCTCACCCCCTCCCTCTGACTGTCACTACATCCCCTCCTATTTCAGTGGTCGAACCCCCTGTCCCAGATATGGAGGTTTCTTTCGCCCCCGATTCCCTCTCGGTTGCTGCCCTTGATGAGGCACACTCCCTGCCTTTTGGCCCCCCCCTCCTCTAGCTGCCTGCCCCTCTCAGTTGTCTCCTCCCCCTCCGGACCCCGTCAGTCCGCCTCTGGTCTGTCCTCTTGCTCCCTTCTTTCTATCCTTACTAAGTTTACCCATGCCCCCTAACCCTGATTTTGCCGACCCTGCTCCTGACCCTGCTCCTGATCCTGACCCTGATCCCGACCCTGATCCTGAGATTCTTTAATAAACTGTGTTCTTCTGTACCTTTATTTCTTTTTTTATTCGCTGTTACTGTCCTTTCTCTTTGGTAATGTCTACTCTTTAGTGGAATATTCGTGGATTTTATGCTGACTTCCATGAACTCCAACTCCTAATTACACAGTTTTCACCGCTTTGTGTTTGTCTCCAGGAACCCATGCTTGGTACTCGTCCTGGTCACTTTCGTGGTTATTCCTTTCTTTCTCCCCCCCCCCCAGCTCTTGCTGGGGCGCATAACTCTTCTGCTCTCTTAATTCAATCTGATATTCCCTTCGTTCCCCTACTTCTTCCGTCACTTATCCATTGTTCTGCTGCCCGTGTTTTTGTGAATAAATGGTATACAGTCTGTTCCATTTATATCCCCCCCAAATGTCCTGCTTTCCCTTCCTGATCTTAAGCACCTCCTGGACTCCTTGCCAGAGCCGGTGCTCCTTTTGGGTGATTTCAACTGTCGACATTCTCTCTGGAGTGATGTTCTGACAAACACCCGAGGCCGTCTTCTCGAACCGTTCGTCCTCGCTTCTTCTCTATCTCTTCTGAATTCTGGTGAGTCCACTCATGTGGACTCTCAAACTTGCACCCTTTCCTGTCTTGATCTTTCTGCTCGTCGTCCCTTTACTTAGATTTCACGTGGCAGGTTCTTGATGACCTCCATAAGTGATCATTTCCTTATTCTCGTTTCCTTTTTCTCTTTCCACCCTCCTCTCTCCTTCCCTAGGTGGCAGTTTGCCAAGGCTGACTGGTGCCTATTCACCCTCCATGCTACTCTTTCTGACCTCTCCTCTCTGCCTCATCCTCGCACCCTTCTTCTTTTTTATGACAGTCTTCAATGCTGCCCTCCACTCTATTCCTCGCTCTTCCTCCCGGGGCACACGGAAGTGCGTTCCCTGGTGGAATGCGGACTGTGCTCGGGCTGTCCACTGTAAGCGTGCGGCCTGGAAGAAACACCGCCGCCGACAGACGGCTGATTCTTTTATTCTGTTTCGGAAGGCAAGTGCGGTGGCCCGTAGGACCATCCGTACAGCTAAACGTGAGAGTTGGATATCTTATGTTTCCACCATTATGTCCGATACTCCTCTGCCGCAGATCTGGAAGAAGATCCGCAAGATTGTGGGCTAGATCGTTCCGGATGTCTCGCCGGTTCTCCACCTCCGTGGTACTTTTGTGGCTGATCCAGTGCAGGTTGCGACCGAACTGAGTTCCCGCTTTTCTTCTGTTAGCTCTGGTTCTCAACTCTCTCAATCCTTCCTTCTTCGTAAGTCTGTTCTTGAATCTTATCCTTTAGATTTACACACTCATCTCCTCCTTCCCTATAACGATCCTTTCTCTTTTTCTGAACTTCAGTCTGCCCTGGCCCTCTGCGGATCTACGGCGGCGGGCTCAGATGACGTTCATTATGAGATGCTTCGCCATCTCCCTCCATGCACGTCTCAGTATTGACTGAGTCTGTATAACCAGGTGTGGGAGTCGTCGTCCATCCCTGATGACTGGCTCGATCCCACTGTACTCCCTATTCGTAAACCAGGGTCTCTTGGTACGTCCCCAAAGAATTTCCGCCCTATTGCTCTCACGAGTTGTGTTTGCAAGCTGTTTGAGCGTATGGTAAATGTCCGTCTGATGTGGTTCTTGGAACACCATCGCCACCTCTCTCTTTCTCAATTTGGTTTTCGCAAGTGCCGTAGCACGACTGATGTCCTGGTGAACTTGGAGTTCTATTTTCGTACTGCATTTCCTGCAAAATCCTCCGTTGTTGCTGTCCTTTTTGTCCTGGAAAAGGCTTATGACACGACTTGGAGATACCATATTCTGTCCCAACTTCGTTCTTTTGTCCTTCGTAGTAATCTCCCTCTCTTCCTTCAAAGCTTTCTCTCTCGCTGTACCTTTCAGGTCAGGCTTGGTGCCACTCTCTCTGCCTCTTTCCAGCACTATGAAGGTGTGCCCCAAGGTAGTGTTCTGAGTACTACTCTTTTTCTGGTTGCCCTCAATGGTCTTCTTTCCTCCCTTCCTTCTGGCATCTTCTCTGCTCTTTATGTTGACGATCTTACTCTTTGCTGTCAAGGTGATGATTCGCCTCTCGTTCAACGGCGGCTTCAACTTGCGATTGATGCCGTGTCATCTTGGGCCACTAATCATGGCTTCAAGTTCTCTAGTACTAAGACTTGTGCCATGACTTTTTCTCGGAAGCAGGTCGTTCTTCGTCCCTCTGTCACTTTATGGTCATCCCCTTGAGTACAAATTCTCTGTGAGGCTTCTGGGGTTATTCTTTGACACTCGTTTGTCTTGGTCGCCTCATGTCTCTTACCTCTGTGTTGAATGCTCTAAGGCCCTTAACCTATTTTAGGTTTTGTCCCATACTTCTTGGGGAGCGGATAGGCGCACGCTCCTCTATTTGCATTCCTCTCTCGTCCTGTCTAAACTCGATTATGGTTGCCCTGCCTACTTCTTCTGCTTCTCCTTCTACTCTTTGCCGTCTTGATCCTTTGCACCATATTGAGTTGCGCCTCAGCTCTGGTGCTTTTTGTTTAACTCCTACCCTCAGCTTGTACGCTGACACTGACTGTCTGTCTATCTGTCTCTCTCCGGGATCGCCATGATCGCTACAGTGTTCGCTATCTTGCGCGATCCTTACAGCATCCTCACTCTCGCCTCTATTGTGCTTTTACTTTTACCCCTCCTGTAGTTCCTGTTCTTCTTCACCTCCTTCCTCTTTCTCTCCGTTTGTCTCGCTTACAGGATTCTCTTTCAGCTCATATTCCCCCCTCCCCATCCGGCCAGTTGGCGCCGTGAGGGGGCTTAGTAGACGGCTGCCGGAGTGTGATGCTCCGTGGGACAGTCCTCTGTCATTTTGTGGCCTTGCACTCCTGCTGCTGTCTTCTCTAATTGTGCCAGATCGCTTTTCCTTTTCCATATGTTTCGTTTTTCTCCCACCTTTTCTCCTATCTGCTTGTCGTTTCCTGCCGACCTTTGGCTTGTTTTAGTTATTCCTTTGGACTTCTTCTATTTTGACGCCCAGGTGCTTGAGGAGGCATACTCTTGCTCCCGTAGGACTGTAGTACCCAACGTCTCAAGCGAGGGGAACCTTTTATTGTCGCTGAACCCGATCTCTACGGACTGACGGTTCTTAAGGTGGCGTTTGTGGGGCGTATACTCACGAAGCACCCCCTAGGGGGCCCCCCGGTATGATCGGCAATAGCTTCCTGTTGGGTGTCCTGCCTCTAATTGTGGCTCCATGGTGGGTATGGGGGCACATTCGTGGATGAATTTCTCTCTTCATCTGTATGTCGATGAATGTTTCTGTTGTACCCTCTCAGGCTCGTGGGGTAGGCGACCAAGCCCCCGAGTCGGCCTGTATTGGAAGACCAGGCTCTGTAGCTCCCGCTGCGTTGGGCCCTGACCTTGCTCCTCCTTTGACCATCCTGACTTCTTCCCCCAGCTCCCCTCCCTCCTCTGTGGTTGGGTCGAGCCTCCAACCCCCAGTGGTGACCACTTCGTCCCCTGGTGCGGCTAAGTCTCTCGTTGTGACTACTGCGCCTTTTGACCCCTCTCTCTCTGGGGGTTCTCAACGCTGTTCGCGCCCCGGCTGCACTCGCTCGATTCCTTCCCGTACTGACGCGTATCGGGCCTTGTTTGGTCCCGCTTCATGGGCCAAATACTTTGATCTTCTCCCTCTTGATTCTGCGCCTCCTGACGATTTCTCCCTACATCGGCATCTTGTTGATTCCGTGGATGCGTCCGTTACCTTCAACCCCACTCGTCTCGGTACACGTGTTGCTGCTGCTCCTTCTCAGGATGCAGCTTCCCGTTTGGCTGCCTTATCTTAACTTGGCGAGATCCTTGTTCCGGTCTCCAAGAACATTCGGATGAATGCCAGTGTTGGCACTATTCTCCTCCCGCCCCATGTTGCAACCGGTGTTCGGAATCTGCAGGATTGCCACGATGATATTCGGCATATCCTTGACGCCCAAGGCCATTCTGTCCTCCAGGTTGACTCGTTTACTCGTCCCCCTCGTGGTCGTCGCCGTCAACCCCTTCGGGTTGTGAAGATTACCTTTGATGGTAGGACCCTTCCACCCTCTGTCATTCTTGCTGGTGCCAGGTGCTCTGTCCTGGAGTACATTCCTTCTCCTCGGCTCTGTAACAAGTGCTGGAGGTTTGGGCATGGTGCCCTCCGCTGCTCTGGGACTGTCTCTCTCTGTCCTTTGTGTGGTGGCGAAGGTCACTCTAAGTCAGAGTGCACTTCTCCCCAGGCTCGCTGCCTCAACTGCGGTGAGGCCGCAGTTGAGGCAGCGCCCTTCCACACATAAGGGGCATAACTGGCCGACCACTCACAGTGTTCAAGAGAGAACTGGATAAGCACCTCCAAAGGATACCTGATCAACCAGGCTGTGACTCATACGTCAGGCTGCGAGCAGCCGCATCTAACAGCCTGGTTGATCAGTCCAGCAACCAGGAGGCCTGGTCGACGACCGGGCTGCGGCGACACTAAGCCCCGGAAGCACCTCAAGGTAACCTCAAGGTAGGCCCATCCTACCTTCTCCCGTGCGTGTGTCCATTACAAGTTGAGGCAGCCGTCCTCAATTTGAAGCACCGGGAGCGTTTATCTTTTCCTGAGGCGAGGCGCCAGGTTCGCCGGCTCCCGCCTTATGCTAATATCTCTTATGCTCGTGTGTTGCGCTCTTCTTCTCCTCGTCCTTCCCACCTTCCTCAGACTCGCAACCGTTTCCGGGCCTTGGACCCTGATACGCCCACTGCCCCCTCCTCTGTTCCTTTGAGTCCTGTCCCGACGGATCTCCCTCCTGGTCCTCTGTCTGGAGTTCCCCTTCTTTCTACCCGGTCTGTCGTGTCTGCTGTGTCTTCTTCCTCATCTCCCTCCGATCCTCCTTCCCATCCTTCTCCTCCATCTATTGACTTTTCCCGCCGCCTGTCTGTGCAGGCGGATGTCCATCGCTCTCCTAACGGCCGTCGTGTGTGCTCTCGTTCGGCTTCTCCTGTTGAGACACTGGAATCCGTTGCCCGGTACGTAGTTGCTGGGACACCGGTCTCTTTAAGTCAGAAGCGTAAGCCTGGCTCCTCTCCTTCCTCCTCCCTGGCGGGTAAAAAGGCTTCGCTTTCTTCCTCAGCCCCTACTACTGGCTCTATTGCTCCTTCCCCTCCCATTTCAGTGGTTGCTCCCCCTGTTCCTGCTATGGAGGTTTCTTTGGCTCCTGCTTCCCTTTCGGTTGCTGCCCTTGCTGCGGTGCACTCCCCTCTTTCTACTCCTCCTCTTCCTGCTGCTGTCCTTGACTGCTCCTCTCCGTTGTCTCCTCCTCCTCCTCCTCCGGACCCCACCCGCCCTCCCCTGGTCTGTTCTCCCGCTTCTTTCCCTCCGTCTTTGCTCAGTTTACCCATGCCCCCTAACCCTGACTTTGCTGACCCTGATCCCGACCCTGATATTCTTTAACGTGTTGTGCTGCTGTTTCGCCTTTGTTTCTTCCTTGTTCTCTGTTGTTGTCCTTTCTCTTCTCGTCCATGTCTCTTCTTCAATGGAACGTTCGAGGTTATTACGCCAATTTCCTCGAACTCCAACTTCTGATTTCCGGTTTTCGCCCCTTTGTGTTTGTCTCCAGGAGCCGATGCTTGGTGCTCGTCCTGGTCGTTTTCGTGGCAATTCCTTTCTCCCCCCCCCCCCAGCCATTGCTGGGGCTCCTAATTCTTCTGCTCTCTTGATTCGCACTGATGTTCCCTTTGTTCCTTTACTTTTTCCTTTGCCTCTCCATTGTTCTGCTGCTCGTATCTTTGTGGGGAAATGGTACACAGTTTGTTCCATTTATCTCCCCTCGAGTGTCCCGCTTTCTCTTCCTGATTTGAAACACCTCTTGGACTCCTTGCCGGAGCCTGTGCTCCTGCTGGGTGACTTCAATTGTCGTCATTCTCTTTGGGGTGACGTTCTGACGAATACCCGGGGTCGCCTTCTTGAGGCGTTTCTTCTCTCTTCTTCCCTGTCTCTTCTGTCTACTGAATTCTGGTGAGCCCACTCATTTTGACTCTCGGACTCACACCGTTTCCTGTCTTGATCTTTCTCTCTGCTCTTCCTCTCTTTACTTAGATTTCACGTGGCAGGTTCTTGATGACCTCCATGGCAGTGATCATTTCCCCATCCTTGTGTCCTTTTTCTCTCATCGCCCTTCCCTCTCTTTCCCTAGGTGGCAGTTTGCTCAAGCGGACTGGAACCTATTTACCCTCAGTGCTGTTCTCTCTGACCTCTCCCTTCTGCCTCTCCCTCGCGCTCTCCTCCTTTTTCATGACACTGTCTTCGATGCTGCCATCCGCTCTATTCCTCGCTCTTCCTCTCGGGGTCCACGGAAGTGCGTTCCCTGGTGGAATGCGGACTGTGCTCGGGCTGTTTGCTGTAAGCGTGCAGCCTGGAAGAGGCACCGCCGTCGGCAGACGACCGATTCTTTTCTTTTCTTTCGGAAAGCGAGTGCGGTGGCCCGTAGGGCCATCCGTACTCGCTTTCCGAATGTTCGGTTAGTCACAATATGGTAGAGGCCAGTAGGTAGAAGCTTAGCGGGTAAGTTCGTTCCCATGTTTCCCGGTCCTTCACCTCCATGGTACTCTTGTGGCGGACCCGTTGCAGGTTGCTACCGAACTGGGTTCCCACTTTTCTTCTGTTAGCTCTGGTCTTCATCTTCCCTAATCTTTCCTTCTTCGTAAACCTGTCCTTGAGTCTCGTCCTTTAGATTTCTGCACTCGTCTTCGACTTTCCTATAATGATCCCTTCTCTCTCTCTGAACTTCGTTCTGCCCTGGCCCTCTGCGGTTCTACGGCGGCGGGCGCCGATGGTATTCATTATGAGATGCTTCGCCATCTCCCTCCGTGCACGTCTCAGTATTTACTGAGTCTGTATAATCGGATCTGGGAGTCGTCGTCAGTCCCTGAGGACTGGCTCGATGCCGTTGTCCTCCCTGTTCGCAAACCAGGGTCTCTGGGAACTTCCCCTAAGGACTTTCGCCTTATTGCCCTCACAAGTTGTGTCTGCAAACTCTTTGAACGTATGGTTAACGTTCGTCTGATGTGGTTCCTGGAACACCATCACCTCCTCTCCCCTTCTCAATTTGGTTTCCGCAAGTGCCGCAGCACGACAGATGTCCTGGTGAACTTGGAGGTCTATATTCGTACTGCTTTTGCTGTGAGGACCTCCGTTGTTGCCGTCCTTTTTGACCTGGAAAAAGCTTACGACACCACTTGGCGATATCATATTCTATCCCAGCTTCATTCTTTTGGCCTTCGTGGTCATCTCCCTCTCTTTCTCCGCAGCTTCCTCTCTCGTCGTTCCTTTCGGGTGCGCCTTGGTACCGCTCTCTCTGCCTCTTTTCAGCAATATGAAGGTGTGCCCCAGGGTAGTGTTCTGAGCACTACTCTTTTTCTGGTTGCCCTCAATGGTCTTCTTTCCTCTCTTCCTTCAGGTGTCTTCTCCGCTCTCTATGTCGATATTCTTACCCTTTGCTGTCAGGGTGATGATTAGCCTCTCCTTCAGTGCTGGCTTCCTTCACTTGCGATTGATGCCGTGTCGTCTTGGACCACCGATCATGGCTTCAAGTTCTCTACTTCTAAGACTTGTGCGATGTCATTTACTCGGAAACGGGTCGTTCTTTGTCCCTCTTTGTTACTTTATGGACATCTCCTCGAGTACAAAGATTCCACAAAGGTTTTGGGGTTATTCCTTGACACTCGTTTGTCTTGGGCTCCCCATGTCTCTTACCTCCGTGTTGAGTGCTCTAAGGCCCTTACCCTTCTTCGAGTATTGTCCCATACTTCTTGGGGAGCGGATAGGCGCGCACTCCTTGCTTTGCATTCCTCTCTCGTCCTGTCTAGGCTCGATTATGGTTACCCTGCTTACTCTTCTGCTTCTCCTTCTGCTCTTCGCCGTCTTGATGCTTTGCACCATACTGGGCTGCGCCTCAGTTCTGGTGCCTTCTGTTCGACTCCCGTCCTTAGCTTGTATGTTGACACTGGCTTCCTGTCTCTCCAGGACCGCCGTGATCGCTACTGTCTTCGCTATCTTGCGCGGTCCTTGCAACATCCTTCCTCTCGCCTCTGTCGTGCTTTAACTTTTACCCCTCCTGCGGTTCCTGTTCCTCTTCACCCCTCCCTCTTTCTGTCCGTTATCTCGCTTACAGGATTCTCTTTCCGTTCGTGTTTCTAATGTTTCTCCTCGTGTTGTTCCTTCTTTGCCCCCGGGAGAGTCCCCCTTCCGCAGTTTTGTACATCCTTGACCCGCGTCACTAAAGCTTTTACCCCCTCCTACGGTTCTAAAACGCCTTTTCCTTGAGCACTTTTCTTCTCACTCCCGCTCCGTTTCTGTCTTCACCGATGGGTCTAAGTCTGCGGACGGTGTTGGCTACTCTGTTTTTTTTTCCTGATCGCACTTATATGTGTCGCTTACCTCCGGAGACTAGCATCTTTACAGCGGAGCTTTATGCTATTCTCTATGCTCTTCGTCTCCTGCTTTCTCGTTGTCAGTCTTCCTTGTGGTTGTTGTTGACTCTCGTAGTGCCCTCATGGCTCTCGGGTCCTTTAATCGGTTCATCCAGTAGTTGTCGAGATCCAGCATTGGCTGTTTCTTGTTCACAGTAAGTTTAAGTCGTTGAGTTTTGTTGGGTTCCCAGCCATATTGGTGTGTCTTTAAATGAGCGTGCGGATGCTGCCGCCAAGGAAGCTGTCCGCTCTTGTCCCATCTCTCGTAAAGTTATTCCATATTCCGACTTTTACCCGGTTATCCATTCCTCCATCCTTACCCGTTGGCAGGCTTCTTGGTCGTCTGTTACTGGTAACAAACTCCGTACTCTTAAATGTTGTGTTTCCTCGTGGCCATCCTCCTACCACCGTAACCGGCGGTGGGAAACTGCTCTGGCGAGGTTGCATATAGGCCATACTCGCTTAACCCATGGTCACTTGATGGAGCCCGCCCTGCTCCTTATTGTCCTAATTGCATTGTCCCTCTTACGGTCGTGCATGTCCTTCTTGAATGTCCTGACTTCAGGACGAGCATGTGTCTTGCTTTCCGATCGCCCCTCGCGGTCACTTGTCCCTCGATAGAATTCTTGGTGACTGGGATACTTTTGATATCGTTCGCCTTATGCGTTTTTGTTCTCGTATTGGCATCCTTGGTGATATTTAGCGCCCACTGATTATTCCGCACATTTGATGTGCTACATAGCCTTCCGGTTTGGTGCCTTCTTTTTATAATTACTTACTTACTTCACCAGGTGCTGTTCTTTCTTTACCCTTTTCATATCCCCCCTTAATCCTTGCTGTGATATGGTTCTGTCAACTCGTCATTACTAAGATTGTGCTCTTGTTTATCCTAATCCTTCTGTCATTATGTCGGAGAGCATTTCCCTGCTAACTTCTGCAGGGAGGATGAGGAGGATGCTGCATCACTTCACTTGTGAATTTGTTCTTCAGCCTTACCCTAAGGGTCTTTGTGAGCCGCAGGCCGGGATCTGCCCCCTTTAACTATCTGAATTTTTGCCCATACTTGTTTTGCAGATGTTTCTCTTCCAATGGAGCAAGTGAATTCAAGCCATTGTCTTTCCCCCTCTCTAATCTTCTCTTCCCTGGCTACTTGACACACAGTTTTGAACAGTTCTTGGTTGCTTTCGATGGGATGTCTCCGGTACTCTCTACTCATGCTCCTATCATTTGCTTTGAGCATCTTTATGTAATCGTTCTCGTACTATTTTATCTTCTTCTTCTGAGGGTTACTGCGCCCATGCGTACGGCGCGGAACTCGGAGACAGTGCTCAAATTGGTTATTAAGGTCATCAACAAATGTATCAATGTCATCTGGGATTTGGTATTCCGTGAACCAGTCACTCATCCTGTTTATGAAGTGCGGCCTCATATCCGGTCCGAGTGATAACCTTTTTCTTTTATTCATTTTTCTTTCTTTCTTTGTTCATGTCGACGGTGGTAATCAGTGCCCAGTGGGACTGTACACTACATAGACTGTGTACAATGTGTGTACTGGCATCCGTATTGTGTGCATTCAGCAGGAGAGCATAGTCTAATCTTCCTCCTCTGAGGTGAGTTAGCTGTTCATCACCCAGGACCCCAATGTTTTCACTTCCCTTAACAAAGAGTGACAGTTTTCGTCCATTGATATTGGGCTGATGACANATATATAATATATATAAATATAATATAATATATATATTAATATATATATATATATATATATATAATATATATATAATCTATATATAATATATAATATATATATAGATTTATATATATATATATATATATATATATAATATTATATATAAAACCTAGAAGGGGTACCACCTCTGGTGCAGTGTAGGGACCCATAGCCTCGGAGAAGAAAATAAAGAGTACTCAGAGAAGACCTTGTGGATCCTCACTGAACACTTTGATATTTTCTTCTCCTACCACCCCTATTCTTTTGGTATGTGTGTATATTTATCTAACTTTATTTGAAAATGTCA
>WNGS01001000.1:215968-250968 GCA_020271785.1 Procambarus virginalis | reverse complement strand
GGTGATGGCATGAATGATTACTACGAGAACAACAAATTAGCCTTGAGTGCCCAACCTGAGAAACCTCGGACAACATCTAGTATCTCAGACAGAATTACTGCTAAGATTGAAAAGTATTACTTAGGGAGAGCGTTGAAGCTGTCATGCAAGCAACGTGTCTGCAGCTTCTCACTTCCAGGGTATCGGGAGACGGTTGCCAATCCATATCAAGAAGTGTTTTGGAGGAAAAATCGGTCTCACAGCCCTTCCAATAGACTGGAGAAAGAAGTGGAGATAAGAGAAAACATGAAACCCTGAACACAAGGTAACAAAACACAATTGCAAAAATCTCAATTCAAAATGTCAATGATAACTACACTTGGAAAAATGTGGAGGGAGGAAGGGGTGACAGTGATGGCTTAGGCGGCCGTTGCTGTAAGTCAACATATAGATGTTTTGTGTCTACTCAGAATCGTCGGGACATCATACGATCTTCCTCCTAGTCTTCTGCCATTGTGGAACGGAGGTTGTCATCCCCCAACCACATTAAATGCAGCAAGTCGTCGTTTTGCTACACAAAATTATCAAGGCCAGCCTGTCTCCCATTTCATCTTTGACAGACGTCAGTACAGTAGATCATCAAAGTTGCCAATGGCAGAAGGTGGACCTTGAGGTCTTACATTTATACTCTAGAACTGCCTGTTCCAGTGACTTGCACTGCTAAGCCATTTCGGTTAAAGCAGCGGCCTGCCTGCAGGATTCTTGCACCATATAGACGATCAGCCTGCATGCAGGTTCTTGTTCTATATGGATGAACAGCCTGCATGTAGGGTTCTTGCTCTATATAGACGAGCAGCCGGCCTGCAGGGTTCTTGCTCTATTTAAGCGAGCAACCTGCCTGCAGGGTTCTTGGGCAAGAGAGGGAGTGACGAAAAAGTGTTTCATCGCTGCCTTCCTGTCATATCTGCCATTATAAACAGCAAAAAGGAATGCTTAATGCACATACGAACTTTATTATTCTTGTAGACCCTTTTTTACATTGTAATTATTTTAGTTATCATTTTAAACCATTATATTTTTTCAAAATATAATGCATGTTTTTTTTTTAGCAAATAAACATTTGAAATAAATGATGTATTAAGACACCAGTGAAGAACAGGTGTGGCTGGTGGTAGATGTCAGATAGCAACAAAGAATGGGAAGTTACTATCAACATGAAGATGACAGGATGCATACAATCTCTCTAAATTATATATGTTATGCATGCCCTAATGTTTTAAAGTATTATCTATTCTAGTAGTATAAATATTACTTTATCTACTTTAGTTCTTCCCCCTCACTCTCTGGCCCGTTGTCGCCGTGAGGGGGCTTGGTGGGCAGCTGCTGGAGTGTGATGCTCCATGGGTCAGTCCTTTGTCCTTTTGAAGCCTTATGCTCCTGTTGTTGCCTTTACCAATTATGCCAGACCCCTTTTCCGTTTCCTCGTGTTTCATTGTTCTCCCCCCCCCTCTTCTCCTATCAAATTGTCATTTCCTGCCGACCTTTTGCCTGTTTTGATTATTCTTTTGACCTTCTTTTGTTTTGACGCCCGGGTGTTTGAGGAGGCATACTCTTGCACCCGTAGAACTGTAGTACCCAACGTCGCGAGCGAGGTGATCCTTTTATCAATCCTCCTTTCGTCACTGAACCCGATCTCGACGGACTGACGGTACTTAAGGTGGCGTTTGTGGGGCGTATACTCACGACGCACCCTTAGGGGGGCCCCGGCAAGATCGGCGATAGCTTCTTGTTGGGTGTCCTGCCTCTAATTGTGGCTCCATGGTGGGTGTGAGGGCACATTCGTGAATGAAAGTTTTTCCTCGTTTTCATGGCAGATAATGTTTGCCTTGTTCCTTCTCAGGCTCGTGGGGTGGGCGACCAAGTCCCCAGTGGTGACCACCTCGTCCCCTGGCACGGCTTCGTCTCTCATTGTGACTACTGCGCCTTTTACCCCTTTCTCTCTGGGGGTTCTCAACGTCGTCCCTGTCACAGCCGCACTCGCACGATCCCTTACCGTAATACTACTTACAATGCCTTGTTTGGTCCCGCAACGTGGGCTAAATACTTTGATCTCCACCATCTGGATTCTTCTACTCCTGACGATTTCTCCCTCCATAAACACCTTGTTGATTCAGTAGATGCCTCTGTTACTTTTAACTCCACCAGATACAGTACGCGTGTTGTTGCTGCTCCTCAGGATGCAGCTACTCGCTTAGCCGCTTTGTCCTGCATTGGCGAGACCCCTGTTCGGGTCTCCAAAAACGCTCGGTTAAATGCCAGTGTTGGCACTGTTCTCCTCCCACACCATGTTGCAACTGGTGTTCGGGACCTCAAAGATTGCCATGAGGATATTAAACATATCCTCGAAGCCCAAGGTCATTCTGTCTTCCAGGTGGACACGTTTACTCGACCCCCCTCGTGGTCATCTCCGTCAGCCCCCTTCGAGTTGTAAAAATCACCTTTGATAGTAGAGCTCTTCCGCCCTCTATTATTCTTGCTGGTGCCAGATGCTCCGTTCAGGAGTACATTCCCTCTCCTAGACTTTGCAATAAGTGTTGGAAGTTCAGGCACGGTGTCCTCAAATGCACAAGTACTGTGTATCTGTGCCCCATGTGTGGGGACGATAATCATTCTAAGTCCGAGTGCACTTCTCCCCAGGCTTTCTGCCTCAATTGCGGTGAAGCCCACCCTACCTTCTCACGTTCGTGTTTGCACAACAAACTCGAGGAAGCCGTCCTCAACTTGAAGCACCGTGATCGTCTGTCTTTTCCTGAAGCGAGACGCCAAGTTCGTCGTCTCGCCCCTTTCGGGGGCGTCTCCTACGCTTGCGTGTTGCGTTCTACCTCTCCTCGTCCTTCCCGTCTTCCTCAGTCTCACAACCGTTTCCAGGCCTTAAACCCAACCACACCCACCACCACCTCCCTTATTTCTTTGCCTCCTGTCCCAGATGGTCTCCCTCCTGG
This sequence comes from Procambarus virginalis, assembly GCA_020271785.1. Taxonomy (NCBI): domain Eukaryota; kingdom Metazoa; phylum Arthropoda; class Malacostraca; order Decapoda; family Cambaridae; genus Procambarus; species Procambarus virginalis. Next base: position 247,987 of record WNGS01001000.1, on the reverse strand, counting down.
TTCTCCATCTGGGGTTTACCCCCCCCCTCCTTCCTACCCAGTCCACCATATGTCATTTGTCTTGTTCCCCATCTCCCCCCACTCTTTCTTCCCGACCCTTCCCCCAGTCTCTTGACCCTCCACGCCACCTGTCTGTCCAGGCTGATATCCATCATCCTCCCAGCAATCTTTACGTTGTTCGCTCCTGTTTCTCTTCTGCCGAGACCATAGAGTCTGTCGCCCGGTACGTTGTTACTAGAACGCCTGTCTCTTCTAGTCAGAAACGTAAGCCTGGCTCCTCTCCTTCTTCCTCTCCAGCGGGTAAGAAGGTTTCGTTTTCTTCCTCGCCTGTCTCCCTCTGTCACTACATCCCCTCCCATTTCAGTGGTCAAACCCCCTGTCCCAGATATGGAGGTTTCTTTATCCACGATTCCGTCTCGGTTGCTGCCCTTGATGACGTGCACTCCCTGCCTTCTGCCTTCCTCCTCCAGCTGTCCTTGCCTGCCCCTCTCAGTTGTCTCCTCCTCCTCCGGACCCCGTCAGTCCGCCTCTGGTCTGTCCTCCCTGGTGGAATGCGGACTGTGCTCGGGCTGTCCGCTGTAAGCGTGCAACCTGGAAGAAACACCGCCGCCGGCAGACGGCCGATTCTTTTATTTTGTTTTGGAAGGCAAGTGCGGTGGTCCATAGGACCATCCGTACAGCTAAACGTGAGAGTTGGAAATCTTATGTTTCTACCATTACGTCCGATACTCCTCAAAAGATTGAGGGCAAGTTCGTTCCAGATGTCTCGCCGGTTCTTTTCACCTCCGTGGTACTCTAGTGGCGGATCCAGTGAAGGTCGCGACCAAACTGGGTTCCCACTTTTCTTCTGTTAGCTCTGGTTCTCATCTTCCTCAATCCTTCCTTCTTCGTAAGCTTGTTCTTGAATCTTATCGTTTGGATTTCTGCACTCATCTCTGCCTTCCCTATAAAGATCCCTTCTCTCTCTCTGAACTTCAGTCTGCCCTGGCCCTCTGCGGTTCTACGGCGGCGGGCTCGGATGACGTTCATTATGAGATGCTTCGCCATCTCCCTCTGTGCACGTCTCGGTATTTACTGAGTCTGTATAACCAGGTCTGAGAGTCGTCGTCCGTCCCTGAGGACTGGCTCGATGCCATTGTACTCCCTATTCGGGAACCAGGGTCTCTCGGTACGTCCCTTAAGGACTTCCGCCCTATTGCTCTCACGAGTTGTGTTTGCAAGCTGTTTGAGCGTATGGTAAATGTCAGTTTGATGTGGTTCTTGGAACACCATCGCCACCTCTCTCCTTCTCAATTTAGTTTTCGCAAGTGCCGCAGCACGACTGATGTCCTGGTGAACTTAGAGGTCTATATTCGTACTGCTTTTGCTGCGAAGACCTCCGTTGTTGCTGTCCTTTTTGACCTGGAAAAGGCTTATGACACGACTTGGAGATACCATATTCTGTCCCAACTTCGTTCTTTTGGCCTTCGTGGTAATCTCCCTCTCTTCCTTCAAAGCTTTCTCTCTCATCGTACCTTTTGATTCAGGCTTGGTGCCACTCTCTCTGCCCCTTTTCAGCAATACGAAGGTGTGCCCCAAGGTAGTGTTCTGAGTACTACTCTTTTTTCTGGTTGCCCTCAATGGTCATCTTACCTCCCTTCCTTCTGGCATCTTCTCTGCTCTTTATGTTGACGATCTTACTCTTTGCTGTCGGGGTGATGATTCGCCTCTCCTTCAATGGCGGCTTCAACTTGCGATTGATGCCGTGTCATCTTGGGCCACTAATCATGGCTTCAAGTTTTCTACTACTATGAGTTGTGCCATGACTTTTACTCGGAAGCGGGTCGTTCTTCATCCCTCTGTCACTTTATGGTCATCCCCTTGAGTACAAAGATTCCACGAAGCTTTTGGGGTTATTCTTCGACACTCGTTTGTATTGGTCGCCCCATGTGTCTTACCTCCGTGTGGAATGCTCTAAGACCCTTAACCTACTTGAGGTTTTGTCCCATACTTCTAGGGGAGTGGATAGGCACACGCTCCTCTATCTACATTCCTCTCTCGTCCTGTCTAAACTCGATTATGGTTGCCCTGCATACTCTTCTGCTTCTCCTTCTACTCTTCATCATCTTGATTCTTTGCACCATACTGGGTTGCGCCTCAGCTCTGGTGCTTTTTGTTCAACTCCTACCCTCAGCTTGTATGCTGACACTGGCTTTCTGTCTCTCCAGGATCGCCGTGATCGCTACAGTCTTCGCTATCTTGCGTGATCCTTACAGCATCCTCACTCTCGCCTCTATCGTGCTTTGACTTTTACCCCTCCTGTAGTTCCTCTTCACCACCTTACTCTTTGTCCGTTTGTCTCGCTTACAACTTTCTCTTTCGGTTCGTATCACTAATGTTTCTCCTCGTATTGTTCTATCCTTGCCCCTGTGGAGGGTCCCCCTTCCCAAATTTTGTACTTCTCTGACCCGAATCACTAAAGCTTTTACCCCTCCTACAGTTCTGAAATGCCTCTTCCTTGAGCACTTTTCTTCTCACTCCCACTCCGTTCCCATCTTCACCGATGGGTCTAAATCTGCTGACAGTGTGGGCTACTTTGTTGTTTTTCCTGATCACACTTAAATGTGTCGCCTTCCTCCGGAGGCTAGCGTCTTCATAGCAGAACTTTATGCTATTCTCTATGCTCTTCGTCTCTTGCTTACCCGGTGACAATCATCCTTTGTGGTGGTAGTTGACTCTCGTAGTGCCCTCATGGCTTTAGGGTCCTTTAATCCGGTCCACCCGGTGGTCATCGAGATTCAACATTGGCTGTTTCTTATCTCCAGTAAATTTAAGTAGGTTGTAGTTTGCTGGGTTCCCAGCCATGTTGGTGTCTCTTTAAATGAGCGTGCGGATGCTGCCGCTAAGGAAGCTATCTGCACTTGTCCCACCTCCCGTAAAGGTATTCCTTATTCCGACTTTTACCCAGTTATTCATGCCTCCATCCTTCCCCGCTGGCAGAGTTGTTGGTCTTCTGTTATTGGTAACAAACTGCATACTCTTGAAGAGTCGTGTCGCAGTGGCCTTCCTTCTGCCACCGTAACCGGCGGTGGGAAACAGCTCTGGCTAGGTTACATATTGGTCACACTCGTTTAACTCACGGTCACTTAATGGAGCACTGCCCTGCTCCTTATTGTCCAAATTGCATTGTCCCTCTTACGGTTGTGCATATCCTTGTTGAATGTCCTGACTTCCAGGACGAGTGTGTGTATTGTTTTCAGACTGTCCCCCGCAGTCGCTTGACCCTCGATAGAATTCTTGGCGACTCTGGTACTTTTGATATCGTTTGCATTATGCGTTTTTGTTCTCGTGTTGGCATCCTTGGTGATATTTAGCGCCCTCTGATTATCCCGCACATTTGATGGTGCTACATAGCCTTCCCGGTTTGGTGCCTTCTATTGATAATTACTTACTTTACTTCTTTTAACTGGCCTACACACACATTCCTGCCCCCCCCAGAGTGTCACCTTGTCATTGTGAGAGGCTCACGTATGACTCCTTGGGGGTTGCCCCTCCGTGGTGCCTCCTTGCCATGGTGAGGGGCTCACATACACCTCCCTGGGACCGGTGTGGGTTGCCTTTGCCCCCCCCCCTCTCATGCCCCCTCTTTGGGTGGTGTACGTGCTGAAGGGCACCACGTAGGGACCTTGTAAGCCATTGGACCACCCGCTGGAGGGGTCGCCCGTGATGGGCCACCCTGAGTGGATGGTTGGGTGTCTAGGCCGAGGCGATAGGGGGACTGGGGCCTTAGCACCAATGTGGGAGAATGGACGATGTAGTAGGACTCCCCTGTTGAAAAGGGGGAGCACCGCTGGGGACGACACACCCTTCCTGCACTGGCCCGAGCTCGGCCTCCCTGGCTGCCCTGGTAGGTGGTATCCCTTGGTTCCAGATCCCAAACTTTTGAAACTGTTTGTTGCATGGATGACGACACGACTTCTCTTACCCAGGCTCATGAGGTGGGCGACCAGGCCCCTGAGTCGGACCGTCCTGGAAGACCGGGCTCTGTAGTCCCCGCTACAGAGCCCGGTTTAGGCCCAGACCGGACTCCTCTTCTCTGCTCCCCTCCATCCTCTGTGGTTGGGTCGAACCCCAAGCCTGCTGTGGTGACTGCCTCGTCCCCATGCACGGCTCCATCTCTTATTGTGATTACTGCGCCTTATGATCCGTCTCTCTCTTAAGGTTCTCATCGCCGTCCCCACCAAGCCCGCTCTCGTATGCTCCTTTCCCATACTAATTCATACCATGTTTAGTTTGTTCCTACTACGTGGACTAAGTACTTTGACCTCCATTCTTTAGATTCAACTCCTCCTGACGATTTTTCCCTTCATAGGCATCTTGTAGATTCAGTAGATGCCTCTGTCACCTTCAACCCCACCCGTCTTGGTACCCGTGTCGTTGTTGCTCCTTCTCAGGATGCAGCCACCCGCTTAGCCACCTTATCCTGCCTTGACGAGACCCCTGTTCGCGTCTCCAAGAACGCACGGTTAAATGCCATTGTTGGCACTGTTCTCCTCCCGCACTATGTTGCTACCGGTGTTAGGAATCGTCTAAAAGACTGCCACGAGGATATCAAGTATATCCTCGAGGCCCAGGGTCATTCTGTTTAAGTGGATACGTTTACTCGTCCCCCTCATGGTCATCGCCGTCTGCCCCTTCGGGTTGTGAAGATAACCTTTAATGGTAGGAACCTTCCGCCCTATGTCATTCTTGCTGGTGCCAAATGCTCCGTTCAGGAGTATATTCCATCTCCTCAGCTCTGCAATAAGTGCTGGAGGTTTGGGCATGGTGCCCTCAAATGCTCTAGTCCTGTCTCTCTGTCCCATGTGTGAAGGCGAGGGTTACTCTAAGTTGGAATGCACTTCTCCCCAGGTCCGCTGCCTCAATTGCAGTGAGGCCCACCCTACCTTCTCTCGCACGTGTATACGTTGCAAACTTGAAGCGACCATCCTCGACTTGAAGCACAGGGACCGTTTGTCTTTTCCCAAGGCTAGGCGCCAAGTTCATCGTCTCCCCCCTTCCACTGGCGTCTCATATGCTCGCGTGGTGCGCTCTTCCTCTCCTCGTCCTCCCCACCTTTCTCTGTCTCTCGACTATTTCCAAGCCTTAGACCCGGACATGCCTCCACCACCTCCCCTGTTTCTTTCCGTTCTGTCCTGGAGGGTCCCTCTCCTGGTTCTCTGTTTACAGTTTCCCTTCTTTCTACCCAGTCTGTCATGTCTCCTGTGTCTTCTTTCTCCTCTCCCTCTGGTCCTCCTCCCCCATCATTCTCCTCCGTCTATTGGCTCTCCATGCCGCCTGACTGTGCGGGCCGATGTCCATTGCTCTCCTGGTGGTCATGTTATTCGTATATGCTCTTCTCCTATTGAGACGCTAGAGTCTGTTGCCCAGTATATTGCTGCTGGGACACCTGTCTCATTTAGTCAGAAGCGAAAACCTGGCTCCTCTCCTTCCTTCTTCCCGGTAGGTAAAAAGGCTTCGCTTTCTTCTTCGCCCCCATGTCTGATTTTATCGTACTTTCCCTTCCCTATTCGGTGGTAGAGCCCCCTGTTCTTACTGTGCAGGCTTCTTTAGCCCCGGTTCCATCTCGGTTACTGCCCTTGCTGAGGTGCGCTCCTCTCTTTCTGCCCCTCCTCCTCCTGCTCTCCTTGCCCGCCCCTCTCGGTTGTCTCCTCCTCCTCCAGACCCTGCTCGTCTACCTCTGGTCTGTCCTCCCACTCCTTTCCCTCCTTTACTCAGTTTACCCACGCCCCCTAACCCTGACTTCGCTGACCCTGTGCTTCTTTAACATGCTATGTTCCTTTTTCACCTTTCTTTCTTCTTTGCTCTCTGTTGAAACCTTTCAACAGAGACAGAAACCTTTGTGAGACAGAAACCTTTCTCTTTTTGTCGATGTCTATTCTTCAGTGGAACATCCGTGGATATTACGCCAATTTCCTTGACCTCCAACTTCTAATTTCACAGTTGTCGCCCCTTTGTGTCTGTCTCCAGGAGCCGATGCTTGGTGCTCGTCCTGATCGCTTCCATGGCTATACTTTTCTCTCCCTCCCACCCCCCAGCTCTTGCTGGGGCCCATAACTCTTCTGCTCTCTTGATTCGCTCAGATGTTCCCTTCGTTCCCGTACTTTTTTCATCGCCTCTCCACTGTTCTGCTGCCCGTGTCTTTGTGCGTAAATGGTACATGGTTTGTTTCATTTATCTCCCCGCTGTCCCACTTTCTCTTCCCGATCTTAAACACCTCCTAGACTCCTTGCCGGAGCCTGTGCTCCTGTTGGGTGATTTCAATTGTCGTCATGCCTTTTGGGGTGATGTGCTGACAAACACCCGAGGTCGCCTCCTTGAACCTTTCATCCTCTCTTCTTCCCTGTCCCTTCTTAATTCTGGTGAGCCCACTCATTTGGACTCTCGGACTCGCTCCCTTTCCTGTCTCGATCTTTCTATGTGCTCGTCATCCCTTGCTTAAGATTTCGGGTGGTGGGTCCTTGATGACCTGCATGGCAGTGACCATTTTCCTATCCTTCTTACCTTTTTCTCTTCACCCTCCCCTCTCCTTGCCTAGGTGGCGGTTTGCCGAGGCTGACTGGCGCCTCTTTACTCTCCGTGCTACTATTTCCGACCTCTCCGTTCTGCCTCTCCCTCGTGCCCTCCTTCTTTTTCATGACACTGTCTTTGACGCTGTCCTCCGCTCTATTCCTCGCTCTTCCTCTCGGGGAACGCGGAAGTGCGTTCCCTGGTGGAATGTGGACTGTGCTCGGGCTGTCCGCTGTAAGCATGCAGCCTAGAAGAGGCATCGCCGCCGGCAGACGGGTTGAGTCTTTTCTTCTGTTTCAGAAGGCAAGTGCAGTGGCCCGTAGGACCATCCGTGCGGTTAAACGTGCGTGCTGGATGTCTTATGTCTCCACCGTTATGTCTGAAACTCCTCTGCCACTGGTCTGGAAGCGTATCCTCAAGATAGCGGGTAAGTTCGTTCCCTATGTCTCGCCGGTCCTTCATCTACGTGGTACTCTTGTGGCGGACCCGTTGCAGGTCGCGACCGAACTGGGTTCCCATCTGTTATTTCTGGTTCTCATCTTCCCCAATCCTTCCTTCTTCGTAAGCCTATTCTTGAATCTCGCCCTCTAGATTTCGGTACCTATCTTCGCCTTCCCTATAACGATCCCTTCTCTCTCTCCCTGAGCTTCAGTCTGCCCTGGCCCTCTGTGGTTCTACGGCAGCAGGCTCCAATGGCATTCATTATGAAATGCTTCGCCATCTCCCTCCGTGCACGTCTAGGTATTTACTGAGTCTATACAATCGGGTCTGGGAGTTGTCGTCAGTCCCTGAGAACTGGCTCGATGCTGTTGTCCTCCCTGTTCGGAAACCAGTCTCTCTCGAGTCATCCCCCAAGGACTTCCGCCCTATTGCCCTCACAAGTTGTGTCTGCAAGCTCTTGGAATGTACGGTTAACGTTTGTTTGATGTGGTTCTTAGAACACTATCACCACCTCTCCCCTTCTCAATTTGGTTTTCGCAAGTGCCGCAGCACAATGGATGTCCTGGTGAACTTGGAGGTCTATATTCGTACTGCTTTTGCTGCGAAGACCTCTGTTTTCGTCCTTTTTGACCTGGAAAAGGCTTACGACACTACCTGGCGGTATAATATTCTATCACGACTTCATTCTTTTGGCCTTCGTGGGAATCAACCTCTCTGCCTCCAAAGTTTCCTCTCTCTCGTCGTTCCTTTCACGTGAGGCTTAGTACCACACTCTGTCCCTTCTAGGCAGTATGAGGGTGCACCCCAGGGTAGTGTTTTGAGCACTACTCTTTTTCTAGTTGCCCTCAACGGTGTTCTTTCCTCTTCCTTCTGGCGTCTTCTCCGCTCTCTGTTGACGATCTTATCCTTTGCTGTCAGGGGAAATTATTTGCTTCTCCTTCAACGGCGGCTTCAACTTGGGATTGATGCCGTGTCATCTTGGGCCACCGATCATGGCTTCAAGTTCTCTGTGTCTAAGACTTGTGCTATGACTTTTACTCGGAAGCATGTCGTTCATCGTCCATCTTTGTCACTTTATGGTCGTTCCCTTGTGTACAGGGATTACGCTAAGCTTTTCGGGTTAATCTTTGACACTCGCTTGTCTTGGTCATCCCATATCTCTTACCTCCGAGTTGAATGCTCTAAGGCTCTTAACCTACTTAAGGTTTTGTCCCATACTTCTTGGGGAGCGGATAGGCGCACGCTCCTCTATTTGCCTCTCGGGTCTTGTCTAAACTCGATTATGGTTGCCCTGCATACTCTTCTGCTTCTCCTTCTACTCTTCGCCATCTTGATGCTTTGCACCATACTGGGTTGCGTCTCAGCTCTGGTGCCTTTCGTTCGACTTCCGCCCTCAGTTTGTATGTCGACGCTCAGAGCATTTTTGTATAAAGTGTATCATTCACCATTATTAGCAACGTAAAGTAACTTTATATACCTCTTCTTTGTGTTAAGCAATTGGTGTTCATTTTTTTTCATTAATTGTTCATTATTATTTTCAATACAATTAAAATGAATTTGTTTTGTTTTGATAAAGCATAATATTTAAAGTTTTATTCTCTTGTTTATTGCCTGCAACTTGCACACCATATAGGTTTCAGCAGTTTTATTTCATTTGGTTTTGTTTCTCTTTTATTATTGTGCGTTTGGCACTCCGTCATCCAGGATAGTAGCTGCGCTATCACTGAGCACGTCACACACAGGGAAAGGCTGCGGGAAATGCACCTTACGACACTGGAAGACAGAAGAGTAAGGGGAGATATGATCACAACCTACAAAATCCTCAGAGGAATCGACCGGGTAGACAAGGACAAACTATTCAACACTGGGGGGACGCGAACAAGGGGACACAGGTGGAAACTGAGTACCCACATGAGCCACAGAGACGTTAGAAGGAACTTTTTCAGTGTCAGAGTAGTTAACGGATGGAATGCATTAGGCAGTGATGTGGTGGAGGCTGACTCCATACACAGTTTCAAGGGTAGATATGATAGAGCCCAGTAGGCTCGGGAATCTGTACACCGGTTGATTGACAGTTGAGAGGCGGGACCAAAGAGCCAAAGCTCAACCCCCGCAAGCACAAATAGGTGAGTAAATAGGTGAGTACACACTTCACGGGAGCCAGTGATCCTCAAGTGATTTTGAATGTCGGCATACCCTCTGGGGAGATGTTCGGACGAACACCCGAAGCCGCTGCCTTGAGCCATTTGTCCTCTTTTCCTCATCTGGTGACATGAATTCTTCTTCAAATTCTGGTGACCCCGCTCATGTTGACTTATGCACTCACACTCTTTTCTGTCTTGATCTTTCTCTCTGCTCGTCTTCTCTTCATATAGATTTCACCTGGTGGGTTCTTGATGACCTTCATAAGCGACCCTTTTCCCAACCTTGTCAACACCACCTCTCTTCGCCATTCCCCCTCCTTCCCTAGGTGGCAGTTTGCGAAGACTGATTGAAATCTATTCACCCTCCACGTTACTTTTTCCGACCACTTCGCTCTGCCTCTCCCTCGAGCCCTCCTTTTTCATGACATTGTATTCGACGCTGACTTCCACCCACACACACACACACACACACGCACGCACGCACGCACGCACGCACGCACGCACGCACGCACACACACACACACACACACACACACACACACACACACACACACACACACACACACACACACACACACACACACACACACACACACACACACACACACACATATCAGAACTGTGATCAGGGATCAGAACTGTGAAGGTTCAGGGACTACATATCAGGCACCATTGCAACTGGAGGACAGAAAATTATAATAGTAGTCATATATAACCCCCCACCGAATGACAGAAGACCCAGACAGGAATATGATAGAAACAACATGGCCACCATCAATATAATAGAGAGAGCAGCTTCTGTGGCTAGCAGGAACGGATCCAGACTTCTAATCATGGGAGACTTCAACCATGGGAAGATAGATTGGGGGAACAGAGACCCACACGGAGGCCCACACACATGGAGAGCTAAGCTGCTGGATGTGGCAACAAGAAACTTTCTAAGTCAACACGTCAAGGGACCGACAAGAATGAGAGGAGGGGATGAACCAGCCTTGCTTGATTTGATATTTACCCTAAATGAGTCGGATATAAGGGAAGTTAAGTTGGAAGCCCCCTTGGGAATGAGTGATCATAGTGTATTGAGCTTTGAGTACCTGGTTGAGCTAGGAATTATCACCCCCAAAAAAGAACTGGGAACCAAAGGGCTGGCGTACCGAAAGGGAAACTATGAGGAGATGAATAAATTCCTATGGGATATACATTGGGACACAGAACTCGGAACCAAGTCCGTACAAGACATGATGGACTATGTCACCCAAAAATGTCAGGAGGCTGTAAGCAGGTTTGTCCCAGCCCAACAGGAAAAAACAGAGAAGCAAAGGAAGAATCCGTGGTTTAATAGGGAATGTATGAAAGCAAAGGAGCTGAACAAAAGGGCATGGAGGAACTTCCGTAATAACAGAACACCAGAAAGTAGAGAGAGATACCAGAGAACCAGGAACGAGTATGTCAGTGTGAGAAGAGCAGCTGAGAAAAGGTATGAAAATGATATAGCTAACAAAGCCAAGACTGAACCAAAGCTACTACACAGTCACATCAGGAGGAAGACAACAGTGAAGGAACAGGTGATTAAACTTAGGGTGGGCGAGGACAGGTACACAGAGAATGACAAAGAGGTGTGTGAAGAACTCAACAAAAGGTTCCAGGAGGTCTTTACAATAGAACAGGGAGATATCACGGCGCTGGGAGAGGTGGCAGCAAACCAGGTGACCTTGGATAGGTTCGAAATTACAAGAGATGAGGTCAAAAAGCACCTATTGGAGCTGGATGTGAGAAAAGCTGTTGGGCCGGATGGAATCTCGCCATGGGTATTGAAAGAGTGTGCAGGAGCACTTTGCTTACCACTCTCCATAGTGTATAGTAAGTCACTGGAAACGGGGGACCTACCAGAAATATGGAAGACTGCTAATGTAGTACCAATATACAAAAAGGGTGACAGACAAGAGGCACTGAACTACAGGCCAGTGTCCTTAACTTGTATACCATGCAAGGTGATGGAGAAGATTGTGAGAAAAAACCTAGTAACACATCTGGAGAGAAGAGACTTCGTGACAACCCATCAACATGGGTTCAGGGAGGGTAAATCTTGCCTTACAGGCTTGATAGAATTCTACGATCAGGTGACAAGAATTAAGCAAGAAAGAGAAGGGTGGGCGGACTGCATTTTTTTGGACTGTCGGAAAGCCTTTGACACAGTACCCCATAAAAGGTTGATGCATAAGCTGGAGAAACAGGCAGGAGTAACAGGTAGGGCGCTCCAGTGGATAAGGGAGTACCTAAGCAATAGGAAGCAGAGAGTTACAGTGAGGGGTGAGACCTCAGACTGGCGTGAAGTCACCAGTGGAGTCCCACAGGGCTCTGTACTTGGACCTATCCTGTTTCTGATATACGTAAATGATCTCCCAGAGGGTATAGACTCATTCCTCTCAATGTTTGCTGACGACGCCAAAATTATGAGAAGGATTAAGACAGAGGAGGACAGCTTGAGACTTCAAGAAGACCTGGACAAGCTGCAGGAATGGTCGAACAAATGGCTGTTAGAGTTTAACCCAAGCAAATGTAATGTAATGAAGATAGGGGTAGGAAGCAGGAGACCAGATACAAGGTATCATTTGGGAGATGAAATACTTCAAGAGTCAGAGAGAGAGAAAGACCTGGGGGTTGATATCACGCCAGACCTGTCCCCTGAAGCTCATATCAAGAGGATAACATCAGCAGCATATGCCAGGTTGGCTAACATAAGAACGGCCTTTAGAAACTTGTGTAAGGAATCTTTCAGAACATTATATACCACATATGTCAGACCAATCCTGGAGTATGCGGCTCCAGCATGGAGTCCCTATCTAGTCAAGCATAAGACTAAACTGGAAAAGGTTCAAAGGTTTGCCACCAGACTAGTACCCGAGCTGAGAGGTATGAGCTACGAGGAGCGACTGCAGGAATTAAACCTCACTTCGTTGGAAGACAGAAGAGTTAGGGGGGACATGATCACCACATTCAAGATTCTCAGGGGAATCGACAGGGTTGATAAAGACAGGCTGTTTAACACAAGGGGCACACGCACTAGGGGACACAGGTGGAAACTGAGTGCCCAAATGAGCCACAGAGATATTAGAAAGAACTTTTTTAGTGTCAGAGTGGTTGAAAAATGGAATGCATTAGGAAGCGATGTGGTGGAGGCTGACTCCATACACAGTTTCAAGTGTAGATATGATAGAGCCCAATAGGCTCAGGAACCTTTACACCTGTTGATTGACGGTTGAGAGGCAGGACCAAAGAGCCAGAGCTCAACCCCCAAGCACAACTAGGTGAGTACACACACACACACACACACACACACACACACACACACACACACACACACACACANAAGAGGAAAGTTGCTCCTCAAAAGCCACCTCGAAGAAGTAGAGACGAGACAAGTCGACCTCCAGACAAAGGGCCACTTCTTGAAGCTCGACAAGGTGTACAGGTCGCAGTTTCTGGTGATGGCATGAATGATTACTACGAGAACAACAAATTAGCCTTGAGTGCCAACCTGAGAAACCTCGGACAACATCTAGTATCTCAGACAGAATTACTGCTAAGATTGAAAAGTATTACTTAGGGAGAGCGTTGAAGCTGTCATGCAAGCAACGTGTCTGCAGCTTCTCACTTCCAGGGTATCGGGAGACGGTTGCCAATCCATATCAAGAAGTGTTTTGGAGGAAAAATCGGTCTCACAGCCCTTCCAATAGACTGGAGAAAGAAGTGGAGATAAGAGAAAACATGAAACCCTGAACACAAGGTAACAAAACACAATTGCAAAAATCTCCATTCAAAATGTCAATGATAACTACACTTGGAAAAATGTGGAGGGAGGAAGGGGTGACAGTGATGGCTTAGGCGGCCGTTGCTGTAAGTCAACATAAAGATGTTTTGTGTCTACTCAGAATCGTCGGGACATCATACGATCTTCCTCCTAGTCTTCTGCCATTGTGGAACGGAGGTTGTCATCCCCCAACCACATTAAATGCAGCAAGCCGTCGTTTTGCTACACAAAATTATCAAGGCAAGCCTGTCTCCCATTTCATCTTTGACAGACGTCAGTACAGTAGATCATCAAAGTTGCCAATGGCAGAAGGTGGACCTTGAGGTCTTACATTTATACTCTAAAACTGCCTGTTCCAGTGACTTGCACTGCTAAGCCATTTCGGTTAAAGCAGCGGCCTGCCTGCAGGATTCTTGCACCATATAGACGATCAGCCTGCATGCAGGTTCTTGTTCTATATGGATGAACAGCCTGCATGTAGGGTTCTTGCTCCATATAGACGAGCAGCCGGCCTGCAGGGTTCTTGCTCTATTTAAGCGAGCAACCTGCCTGCAGGGTTCTTGGGCAAGAGAGGGAGTGACGAAAAAGTGTTTCATCGCTGCCTTCCTGTCATATCTGCCATTATAAACAGCAAAAAGGAATGCTTAATGCACATACGAACTTCATTATTCTTGTAGACCCTTTTTTACATTGTAATTATTTTAGTTATCATTTTAAACCATTATATTTTTTCAAAATATAATGCATGTTTTTTTTAGCAAATAAACATTTGAAATAAATGATGTATTAAGACACCAGTGAAGAACAGGTGTGGCTGGTGGTAGATGTCAGATAGCAACAAAGAATGGGAAGTTACTATCAACATGAAGATGACAGGATGCATACAATCTCTCTAAATTATATATGTTATGCATGCCCTAATGTTTTAAAGTATTATCTATTCTAGTAGTATAAATATTACTTTATCTACTTTAGTTCTTCCCCCTCACTGTCTGGCCCGTTGCCGCCGTGAGGGGGCTTGGTGGGCAGCTGCTGGAGTGTGATGCTCCATGGATCAGTCCTCTGTCCTTTTGCAGCCTTATGCTCCTCTTGTTGCCTTTACCAATTTTGCCAGGCCCCTTTTCCGTTTCCTCGTGTTTCATTGTTCTCCCCCCCCTCTTCTCCTATCAAATTGTCATTTCCTGCCGACCTTTTGCCTGTTTTGATTATTCTTTTGACCTTCTTTTGTTTTGACGCCCGGGTGTTTGAGGAGGCATACTCTTGCACCCATAGAACTGTAGTACCCAACGTCGCGAGCGAGGTGATCCTTTTATCAATCCTCCTTTCGTCACTGAACCCGATCTCGACGGACTCACGGTTCTTAATTAAGGTGGCGTTTGTGGGGCGTATACTCACGACGCACCCCTGGGGGGGGGGGCCGGCAAGATCGGCAATAGCTTCTTGTTGAGTGTCCTGCCTCTAATTGTGGCTCCATGGTGGGTGTGGGGGAACATTCGTGAATGAAAGTTTTTCCTCGTTTTCATGGCTGATAATGTTTCCCTTGTTCCTTCTCAGGCTCGTGGGGTGGGCGACCATGCCCCCGAGTCGGACTGTGTTGGAAGACCAGGCCCTGTAGCCCCCACTGCATTGGGCCCGACGACCTGACTACTCCCCTCAGCTCCCCTCCCTCCTCTGCGGTAGGGTCGAGTCCCCAGCCCCCAGTGGTGACCACCTCGTCCCCTGGCACGGCTTCGTCTCTCATTGTGACTACTGCGCCTTTTACCCCTTTCTCTCTTGGGGGTTCTCAACGCCGTCCCGCCACGGCCGCACTCGCACGATCCCTTCCCGTAATACTACTTACAACGCCTTGTTTGGTCCCGCTACGTGGGCTAAATACTTTGATCTCCACCATCTGGATTCTACTCCTCCTGACGATTTCTCCCTCATAAACACCTTGTTGATTCAGTAGATGCCTCTGTTACTTTTAACTCCACCAGTTACGGTTCGCATGTCGTCGCTGCTCCTTCTCAGGATGCAGCTACTCGCTTAGCCGCTTTGTCCTGCATTGGAGAGACCCCTGTTCGGGTCTCCAAGAACGCTCGGTTAAATGCCAGTGTTGGCACTGTTCTCCTCCCACACCATGTTGCAACTGGTGTTCGGGACCTCAAAGATTGCCATGAGGATATTAAACATATCCTCGAAGCCCAAGGCCATTCTGTCCTCCAGGTGGACACATTTACTCGACCCCCTCGTGGTCGTCGTCATCAGCCCCTTCGAGTTGTTTAAATCACCTTTGATAGTAGGGCTCTTCCGCCCTCTGTTATTCTTGCTGGTGCCAGATACTCCGTTCAGGAGTACATTCCCTCTCCAAGACTTTTCAATAAGTGTTGGAAGTTCGGGCACGGTGTCCTCAAATGCACCAGTACTGTATTTGTACCCCATGTGTGGGGACGATAGTCATTCTAATCCGAGTGCACTTCTTCCCAGGCTCGCTGCATCAATTGCGGTGAAGCCCACCCTACCTTCTCACGCTCGTGTATGCACAACAAACTCGAGGAAGCCGTCCTCAACTTGAAGCGCCGTGATCGTCTGTCTTTTCCTGAAGCGAGACGCCAAGTTCGTCGTCTCACCCCTTTCGCGGGCGTCTCCTACGCTCGCGTGTTGCGTTCTACCTCTCCTCGTCCTTCAAGTCTTCCTCAGTCTCACAACCGTTTCCAGGCCTTAAACCCACAACACCCACCACCTTCCTTATTCCATTGCCTCCTGTCCCGGATGGTCTCCCTCCCGGTTCTCCATCTGGGTTTCCCCCCCCTTCCTACCCAGTCCACCATATGTCCTTTGTCTTCTTCCCCATCTCCCCCCACTCTTTCTTCCCGACCCTCCCCAAAGTCTCTTGACCCTCCACGCCACCTGTCTGTCCAGGCTGATATCCATCATCCTCCCAGCAATCTTCACATTGTTCGCTCCTGTTCCTTGTCTCCTGCTGAGACCATAGAGTCTGTCGCCCGGTACGTTGTTACTGGAACGCCTGTCTCTTCGAGTCAGAAACGTAAGCCTGGCTCCTCTCCTTCTTCCTCTCCAGCGGGTAAGTGGTTTCGTTTTCTTCCTCGCCCCCTCCCGCTGACTCTGTCACTACATCCCCTCCTATTTCAGTGGTCAACCCCATGTCCCAGATATGGAGGTTTCTTTTGCCCCGATTCCTTCTCGGTTGCTGCCCTTGATGACTTGCACTCCCTGACTTCTGCCTTCCTCCTCCAGCCATCCTTGCCTGCCCCTCTCAGTTGTCTCCTCCTCCGGACCCCGTCAGTCCGCCTCTGGTCTGTCCTCGCGCTTCCTTCCCTCTATCCTTACAAAGTTTACCATGCCCCCTAACTCTGATTTTGCAGACCCTGCTCCTGATCCTGAGATTCTTTAATAAACTTTGTTCTTCTATACCTTTATTTCTTTAATGTTCTCTGTTACTGTCCTTTCTCTTTGGTAATGTCTATTCTTCAGTGGAATATTCGTGGATTTCATTCCAACTTCCATGAACTCCAACTTCTAATTACACAGTTTTCACCGCTTTGTGTTTGTCTCCAGGAACCCATGCTTGGTGCTCGTCCTGGTCACTTTCGTGGTTATTCCTTTCTTTCTCTCCCCCCCCCAGCTCTTGCTGGGGCCCGTAACTCCACTGCTCTCTTAATTCGATCTGATATTCCCTTCGTCCCCCTACTTCTTCCGTCACCTATCCATTGTTCTGCTGCCAGTGTGTTTTTGTGGGTAAATGGTATACAGCTTGTTCCATTTATCTCCCCCCAAATGTCCCGCTTTCCCTTCCTGATCTTAAGCACCTCCTGGACTCCTTGCCAGAGCCGGTGCTCCTTTTGGGTGATTTCAACTGTCGACATTCCCTCTGGAGTGACGTTCTGACAAACACCCGAGGCCGTCTTCTCGAACCGTTCGTCCTCGCTTCTTCTCTATCTCTTCTGAATTCTGGTGAGCCAACTCATGTGGACTCTCTAACTCGAACCCTTTCTTGTCTTGATCTTTCTCTCTGCTCGTCGTCCCTTTACTCAGATTTCACGTGGCAGGTTCTTGATGACCTCCATAACAGTGATCATTTCCCCATCCTCGTTTCCTTTTTCTCTTTCCACCCTCCCCTCTCCTTCCCTAGGTGGCAGTTTGCGAAGGCTGACTGGTGCCTATTCACCCTCCGTGCTACTCTCTCCGACCTCTCCTCTCTGCCTCTTCCTCGCACCCTTCTTCTTTTATATGACACAGTCTTCAACGCTGCCCTCCGCTCTATTCCTCGCTCTTCCTGCCGAGGCACACGGAAGTGCGTTCCCTGGTGGAATGCGGACTGTGCTCGGGCTGTCCGCTGTAAGCGTGCGTCCTGGAAGAAACACCGCCGCCGGCAGACGGCCGATTCTTTTATTTTGTTTTGGAAGGCAAGTGCGGTGGCCCATAGGACCATCCGTACAGCTAAACGTGAGAGTTGGAAATATTATTTTTCCACCATTACGTCCGATACTCCTCTGCCACAAATCTGGAAGAAAATCTGCAAGATTGAGGGCAAGTTCGTTCCAGATGTTTCGCTGGTTCTTTTCACCTCCGTGGTACTCTAGTGGCGGATCCAGTGAATGTCGCGACCAAACTGGGTTCGCACTTTTCTTCTGTTAGCTCTGGTTCTCATCTTCCTCATCTTCCTTCCGTTTGGATTTCTGCACTCATCTCCGCCTTCTCTATAAAGATCCCTTCTCTCTCTCTGAACTTCAGTCTGCCCTGGCCCTCTGCAGTTCTACGGCGGCGGGCTCGGATGACGTTCATTATGAGATGCTTCGCCAACTCCCTCCGTACACATCTCGGTATTTACTGAGTCTGTATAACCAGGTCTGGGAGTCGTCGTCCGTCCCTGAGGACTGGCTCGATGCCATTGCCCTATTCGGAAACCAGGGTCTCTTGGTACGTCCCCTAAGGACTTCCGCCCTATTGCTCTCTCACGAGTTGTGTTTGCAAGCTGTTTGAGCATATGGTGAATGTCCGTTTGATGTGGTTCTTGGAACACCATTGCCACCTCTCTCCTTCTCAATTTGGTTTTCGCAAGTGCCGCAGCACGACTGATGTCCTGGTGAACTTAGAGGTCTATATTCATACTGCTTTTGCTGCGAGGACCTCCGTTGTTGCTGTCTTTTTTGACCTGGAAAAGGCTTATGAAACGACTTGGAGATACCATATTCTGTCCCAACTTCGTTCTTTTGGCCTTCGTGGTAATCTCCCTCTCTTCCTTCAAAGCTTTCTCTCTCGTCGTACCTTTTGATTCAGGCTTGGTGCCACTCTCTCTGCCCCTTTTCGGCAGCATGAAGGTGTGCCCCAAGGTAGTGTTCTAATTACTACTCTCTTTCTGGTTGCCTTCAATGGTCTTCTTTCCTCCCTTTTCCTCCCTTCCTTCTGGCATCATCTCTGCTCTTTATGTTGACGATCTTACTCTTTGATGTCCAGGTGATGATTCGCCTCTCCTTCAACGGCGGCTTCAACTTGGGATTGATGCCGTGTCATCTTGGGCCACCAATCATGGCTTCAAGTTCTCTACTACTAAGACTTGTGCCATGACTTTTACTCGGAAGCGGGTCTTTCCTCGTCCCTCTTTGTCACTTTATGGTCATCCCCTTGAGTACAAAGATTCCACGAAGCTTTTGGGGTTATTCTTTGACACTCGTTTGTATTGGTCGCCCCATGTGTCTTACCTCCGTGTTGAATGCTCTAAGGCCCTTAACCTACTTAAGGTTTTGTCCCATACTTCTAGGGGAGCGGATAGGCGCACGCTCCTCTATCTACATTCCTCTTTCTTCCTGTCTAAACTCGATTATGGGTGTCCTGCATACTCTTCTGCTTCTCCTTCTGCTCTTCATCATCTTGATCCTTTGCACCATATTGGGTTGTGCCTCAGCTCTGGTGTTTTTCGTTTAACTCCTACCCTCAGCTTATATGCTGACACTGGCTTTGTCTCTCCAGGATTGCCGTGATCGCTACAGTCTTCGCTATCTTGCGTGATCCTTACAGCATCCTCACTCTCGCCTCTATCGTGCTTTGGCTTTTACCCCTCCTGTAGTTCCTCTTCCTCTTCACCACCTTACTCTTTGTCCGTTTGTCTCGCTTACAAGTTTCTCTTTCGGTTCGTATCGCTAATGTTTCTCCTTGTATTGTTCCATCCTTGCCCACGTGGAGGGTCCCCCTTCCCAAATTTTGTACTTCTCTGACCCGCATCACTAAAGCTTTTACCCCTCCTACAGTTCTGAAACGCCTCTTCCTTGAGCACTTTTCTTCTCACTCCCACTCCGTTCCCATCTTCACCGATGGGTCTAAATCTGCTGACAGTGTGGGCTACTTTGTTGTTTTTCCTGACAACACTTATATGTGTCGCCTTCCTCCGGAGGCTAGCATCTTCACAGCAGAACTTTATGCTATTTTCTATGTTCTTCGTCTCCTGCTTTCCCAGTGTCAATCCTCCTTCGTGGTGGTAGTTGACTCTCGTAGTGCCCTCATGGCTTTAGAGTCCTTTAATTTGGTCCACCCGGTGGTCATCGAGATTCGACATTGGCTGAATCTTATCTCCAGTAAATTTAAGTCGGTTGTGGTTTGCTGGGTTCCCAGCCATGTTGGTGCCTCGTTAAATGAGCGTGCGGATGCTGCCACTAAGGACGCTATCCGCACTTGTCCTATCTCCCGTAAAGGTATTCCTTATTCCGACTTTTACCCAGTTATTCATGCCTCCATCCTTCCCCGCTGGCAGAGTTGTTGGTCTTCTGTTATTGGTAACAAAATGCATACTCTTAAAGAGTCGTGTGTCCCAGTGGCCTTCCTCCTGCCACCGTAACCGGCGGTGGGAAACAGCTCTGGCTAGGTTACGTATTGGCCACACCCGTTTAACTCACGGTCACTTAATGGAGCGCCGCCCTGCTCCTTATTGTCCACATTGCATTGTCCCTCTTATGGTTGTGCATATCCTTGTTGAATGTCCTGACTTCCAGGACGAGTGTGTGTATTGTTTTTAGACTGTCCCCCGCAGTTGCTTGTCCCTCGATAGAATTCTTGGCGACTCTGGTACTTTTGATATCGTTTGCCTTGTGCGTTTTTGGTCTCGTGTTGGCATCCTTGGTGATATTTAGCGCCCTCTGATTATCCTGCACATTTGATGGTGCTACATAGCCTTCCCGGTTTGGTGCCTTCTATTGATATTTACTTACTTTACTTCTTTTAACTGGCCTACACACACATTCCTGCCCCTCCAGAGTGTCACCTTGTCGTTGTGAGAGGCTCACGTATGACTCCCTGGGGGTCGCCCCTCCATGGTGCCTCCTTGCTGTGGTGACGGGCTCGCATACACCTCCCTGGGACCGGTGTGGGTTGCCTTTGCCCCCCCCCCCTCTTTGGGTGGTGTACGTGCTGAAGGGCACCACATAGGGGCCTTGTTAGCCATTGGACCACCCGCTGGAGGGGTCGCCTGTGAGGGGTTGCCCTGAGTGAATGGTTGGGTGTCCAGGCTGGGGCAATAGGGGGAATGGGGTCTTAGCACCAATGTGGGAGAATGGACGATGTAGTAGGACTCCCCTGTTGAAAAGGGGGAGCACCGCTGGGGACGACACACCCTTCCTGCACTGGCCCGACCTCGGGCCTCCCTGGCTACCCTGGTAGGTGGTATCTCTTGGTTCCAGGTCCCTAACTTTTGAAACTGTTTGCTGCATGGACGACACGACTTCTCTTACCCAGGCTTATGAGGTGGGCGACCAGGCCCCTGAGTCGGACCGTCCTGGAAGACCGGGCTCTGTAGTCCCTGCTACAGAGCTCGGTTTAGGCCCAGACCGGACTCTTCTTCTCTGCTCCCCTCCCTCCTCTGTGCTTGGGTCGAGCCCCAAGCCTGCTGTGGTGACTGCCTCGTCCCTTGCACGGCTCCATCTCTTATTGTGATTACTGCGCCTTATGATCCGTCTCTCTCTTAAGGTTCTCATCGCCGTCCCCGCCAAGACTGCTCTCGTATGCTCCTTTCCCATACTAATTCATACCATGTTTAGTTTGCTCCTACTACGTGGACTAAGTACTTTGACCTCCATTCTTTAGATTCAACTCCTCCTGACGATTTTTCCCTTCATAGGCATCTTGTAGATTCAGTAGATGCCTCTGTTACCTTCAACCCCACTTGTCTTGGTACCCATGTCGTTGCTGCTCCTTCTCAAGATGCAGCCACCCGCTTAGCCACCTTATCCTGCCTTGGCGAGACCCCTGTTCGCGTCTCCAAGAACGCACGGTTAAATGCCATTGTTGGCACTGTTCTCCTCCCGCACCATGTTGCTACTGGTGTTAGGAATCTAAAAGACTGCCACGAGGATCTAAAGCATATCCTCGAGGCCCAGGGTCATTTTGTTCTTCAGGTGGATACGTTTACTCGTCCCCCTCATGGTCATCGCCGTCTGCCCCTTCGGTTGTGAAGATAACCTTTGATGGTAGGACCCTTCGGCCCTGTCATCCTTGCTGGTGCCAAATGCTCCGTTCAGGAGTATATTCCATCTCCTCGGCTCTGCAATAAGTGCTGGAGGTTTGGGCATGGTGCCCTCAAATGCTCTAGTCCTGTCTCTCTCTGTCCCATGTGTGAAGGCGAGGTTACTCTAAGTTGGAATGCACTTCTCCCCAGGTCTGCTGCCTCAATTGCAGTGAGGCCCACCCTACCTTCTCCCGCACGTGTATACGTTGCAAACTTGAAGCGGCCGTCCTCGACTTGAAGCACAGGGACCGTTTGTCGTTTCCCGAGGCTACGCGCCAAGTTCATCGTCTCCCCCCTTCCACTGTCGTCTCATATGCTCGCGTGGTGCGCTCTTCCTCTCCTCGTCCTCCCCACCTTTCTCTGTCTCTCAACTATTTCCAAGCCTTAGACCCGGACATGCCTCTACCACCTCCCCTGTTTCTTTCCGTTCCGTCCTGGAGGGTCCCTCTCCTGGTTCTGTCTACGGTTNATATATATTATATATATATATATATATATATATATATATATATATATATATATATAATATAGTTACATATAGGGGTACAAAATGATCATCATATGTTGTGGAGTTCCTCCAGCTCCTCAGATGGCTGGCAGGAACCCTAAATGCAGTGCGCATTTTCCCTCTGTATCGCCATGATGAGGCGCTGGAAAAGGAAGCTGACAGCTGTAGGGTCCCTTGTTGTTTTAATTAGCCTAGAACCCAGTTCCTTCAAAAAACTGGTAGTACTCTTACCACAGGCGCCGAGTGAGAAGCAATGGTGGACAAAATTATATTGGTGATCCAGTTCTCTGTACCTACGGGATTTGGCTGATTCCCTGTGGGTGGCAGTGCTTCTGGTTGTGCAACACTGAAGTAAATGTAAGTGTTAGCCAGGGTTGATATGCATAGTCTCATATGTAGTCTCATATAACTGCTAGCCGTTCTTCTAGTGGTTCACTGATACCATCAGGGCGACCAATAAGAGCATCAGAGTTACGGGGCGGGTAACGGGGTTCTCTCAGCTGAGCATCCAGCTATGGTGAGGCTCCTCCTGATGATATCTTTAACGTCACTGTGCCTCGAGTGCTATCCCTCCTGTGCTTTGGCAGAGAAAGCCATGGTGACTGTACCTGTCGGCCACTACTTAGCCACAAATACACTTACATTTGGTGTGGATTGGGGCAGCAAGGCAGAGGGCCACAGCAATTCGGAGGGCGTGTGGTGCGAGACGTGTGCCAGTTGCAGACATTGAGGTTGCTAACAGGAAATCCCCTCATGTGGGGATGTGTGTAACTGCTACTGCTGTGAGGCGAGCAATGTCGTGTTGTGTTGTTGCAGCACCTAGGCACTCTGCAGCAACTTGGTCTACAATGGGGCCATCCCAGCTGGATTGCTTGTGGGCTTTTGAGGACGGTGGTTGAGGTGATGGGCCTGCACGAGCGGCCCACTCGGTGGCGCAGCGTGTAAAATTGGGATTGTTTACACCTGCCAGGTGAAATAAGTAAGCAGGTAGAATTTCCTTCACAAGGTCGTCGGATGCCGAGGAGGAGGACAGGAAGGTTGGAACAGCGATTAGCGTTGCTGTTCGAACTCAGAGGCTCCGAAGTCTTACGAGAAGAGAGGCTTGTTTCCACTGTAGGTCATAAAGAGAGGGGGTTGAGGGTTTTTTCTATCATTGATTTCAGTACAGGTCATACTCGCCTAGTTTTTGGCTACTGTAGTATAATATAATTATATATATATATCTGTCTCTGTCTGTCTGTCTGTCTGTCTGTCTGTCTGTCTGTCTGTCTGTCTGTCTGTCTGTCTGTCTGTCTGTGTCTGTCTGTCTGTCTGTCTGTCTCTGTCTGTGTCTGTGTCTGTGTCTGTGTCTGTGTCTGTGTCTGTGTCTGTGTCTGTGTCTCTGTCTGTCTCTGTCTGTGTCTGTCTCTGTCTGTCTGTCTCTGTCTGTCTGTCTGTCTGTCTTTCATCTTAAACACCTGTTGGACTATAGTAGCTCGTGTTCCTTTTATGGGATTTTTAACTGTCTGCGTCATACCCTCTGGGGCGATGCTCAGAAAAATTATTGGTGCCGCTGCCTTAAACCATTTGTCCTTTCTTCTTTGCTCTTCTGAATTATGGTTAACCCACTCATGTTGACTCGCACCCTCGCACCTTTTCTGTCTTGATCTTTCTCTCTGCTCGTCTTCTCTTTATTTGGACTTCATCTGGCTGGATTTTTATGACCTCAATAACAGTTACCATTTCCCCATCCTTGTCTCCTTCCCTAGGTGGCAGTTTGCCAGGGCTGACTGAAACCTCTTCACCTTGTGTGCTACTCTTTCCGACCTCTCTGATCTGCCTCTCCCTTGAGACCCCTCCTCCTTTGACACCATATTCGACGGTGCTCACCGCTCTGTTCCTCGCTCTACTTTCCAGGGCACACGGAAGTGCGTTCCCTGGTAGAGCGCAGACTGTGCTCGGGCTGTCCGTGGTAAGTGTGCAGCCTGGAAGAAATACAGACGCAGAGACACACTTTGTTCTTTCTCTTGTTTTGGAAGGCGACTGCGTATTGCTCTGCATGAAGCTCAGTATTGCTAAGCATGAAAGTTGAAAATCTCTCTCTACCTTTCGTCTGACACTCCACTGCTCTTGATCTGGAAGAAAATCCGTAGGATAGCGGGTAAGTTTGTTCCAGATGTCTCGCCAGTCCTTTACCTCCATGGTTCTGTTGTGGGGGATCTGCTGTCGGATGCATCCGACCTGGGTTTTCACTTTTCGACTCTTGGCTCCGGTTCTCATCTTCCTCCTTCTTTCCTTACTCGTAAGCCCCTTCTTGAATCTTGTCCGTTAGATTGCAGCACACATCTCCAGTTTCCCTATAATGATCCTTTTTCCTCTTTCAGAACTCCAGTCTGTCCTGATCATCTGTGGTACTACAACAACGAGCTCAGATGACGTTCATTGAGTTGCTTCTCCATCTCCTTTAAGCACATTTCAGTAATTACTGAATATTTATAACAGTATCTGGGAGTCGTCGTCAATTCCTGAGGACTAGCTCGAGGTGGTGGTTCTTCCTATTCGGAAACCTGGGTTTCTATGGACATCTCTAAGGACTTACGCCTCATTGCTCTCATGAGTTGCATCTAACTCTTTGAGCGTATGGTCAATGTCCGTCTGATGTGGTTCTTGGAACACTATCACCACCTCTCATCTTCACAATTTCGCTTTCGCAAGTGTTGCAACACGACTGATGTCTTGGTGAACTTGGAGGTCTATATTCGTCCTGCCTTTGCTGCGAAGACCTCTGTTGATCTTACCCTCAGCTGTCGCGGTGATGACTCGCCTTTCCTCCAACGGCGACTTCATCTTGCGATTGATGCCGTGTCGTCGTGGGCCACCAATCATGGCTTCAAGTTCTCTCCAGCTAAGACTTGTGCTATGACCTTTACTCGGAAGCAGGTCGTCCTTTGACCCCCCCCCCCCTCTTGTCGCTTCGTGGTAATCCTCTTATGTATAAGGATCCTGCTAAACTTCTGGGGTTAATCTTTGACACTTGCTTGTCTTGGTCGCTCCATATATCCTACCTCCAAGTTGAATGCTTTTAGGTCCTTAACTTACTTCAGGTCTTGTCCCAAACTTCGTGGGTAGGTGATAGGCGCACGCTCCTCTCTCGTGCTGTCAACACTCGATTACGGCTGCTCTGCTTAATCGTCTGCCTCTGCATTTTGGTGCTCTTCACCATACTTGGCTCCGCCTCAGCTCTGGTGCTTTTCGTTCGAATCCTACCGTGAGCCTGTATGTTGAAAGTGGCATCCTGTCTCTACAGGACCGCCGTGATCGCTACTGTCTTCGCTACCTTGTGCGGTCCCTACAACACCCTCACTCTCGCTTATATCGTGTTTTTTTTATTAATAACTGTGAGCCCCTGTTCACTTAAACCACCTTCCCCTTTCTGTACGGTTGTCTCACTTGCAAGGTCTCTCTCTCTCTCTCTCTCTCTCGGTTAGTGTTACCAATGCTTATTTCTGTATCGCTCCATCCTTGCCACCATGGAAAATCCCTCTTTCTAAGTTTTGTAAAACCTTGACCCACATGACTAAGCATCTATCCCTCCTACGGTTCTGAAATGCCCGTTCCTTGCACAGTTTTCTTCACACTCCCGCTCCGTCGCCGTTTTCACAGATGGGTCTAAGTTTGCACACGGTGTAGGCTACTCTGTTGTGTTTCCTGACTGCACCTATATGTATCGCCTGCCTTCAGAGACCAGCATCTGCACGGGCAGAACTTTATGCAATTTTATATGCTCTTCAACTGCTTTCTCCTTGTCAATCTTCCTTTGTTGTTGTAGTTGATTCTCGCAGTGCCCTCATGGCTCTGGAGTACTTTAATACTGTCCATCTTGTGGTAGTCGAAATTCAATATTGACTGTTTATCTCCAGCAGACTTATGACAGTGGAGTTTTGCTGGGTTCCCAAACATATTGGTGTGTCCTTAAGTGAGCGTGCGGACGCTGCTGCTAAGTAGGTTATCCGCACTTGTCCCATCCCACGTAAAGGTGTTTCTCATTCCGACTTTTACTCGGTTAATCATTCTTCTATCCTTACCCATTGGCAGTGTCGTTGGTCTTCCGTTACTAGAAACAAACTGCGTGCTCTTAATGGTAGTGTGTCCCTATGGCCTTCCTCCCACCACCGTAACGGTGGTGGGAAACGGCTCTGGCGAGATTACGTATTGGCCATACACGTTTACTCACGGGCACTTAATGGAGCGCCGCCCTGCTCCTTATTGTTAAAACTGCATTATCCCTCTTATGGTCTGGAATATCTTTGTTGAATGTCCGGACTTACACGACGTGCGTGTCTTGCTTCCTGATTGTCCTTCGCGGTCACTAGACCCTGGATAGTATCCTTGGTGAATCAGATACCTTTGATATCGTTCGCCTTATATACTTTTGCTCTAGCATTGACATCCTTATTGATATTAACACCTTATGAATATCCTGCATTTGATGGTGCTAGTCTCCCTGGCTTGATGCCCTCTTTTGATAATTACTTATTTGCTTCCTTACCCGTAAACCCTGTATTCAGTCTCTCCTTGGACTTTCACATTAATCAGCAGCTTCTCTATAACAATCTATACTTTTTCTGAACTTCAGCTCTCATCTCCTGTAATTTTACGGATGCTGTCCTTTCCCAGTCTCATCCAATTTCACGGCGTGTACTAAGAGAAGCTTTGTTATCTCCCTTTGTGCACCTTATAGTATATACCTCATATTTTTAACTGCATTTGAGAGACATCTGTCTTCATGACTGGCTCTAGGCACTTGTTCTTGTCATTAAAAACCTTGTACCCAAGGCAATTTCCTTAAAAATTTTCGCCACTCACCCAGCCGCGTGAGTAGGAGGGTGTTACAATCCCTCAGTAAGTGTTACAGGTCCCAGTAACTGGGGCTGTAACACTTACAGCCCCAGTTACTGGGGGTTACTGGGTTACAACACTGGGGCTGTTGACGGGTTCGACTCGCACCCGTCAACATTTTAATATATGTTAACATATCTTGCATAATTTTAATATCAGTAATGGCTCTTAACCCAACCCCGACTCAAGTTAATTTTCACAAGTGTCGCAACGTGACTGACATCATACTGGGCTTTGTGGTTTAAACTACCATGCCCTTCACCTTCGTGTAGTGAGGGGGGGCTCACGAATGACCCCCTGGGGCCATACCTAGAGGTGCTTGAGGTTACCTTGAGGTGCTTCCGGGGCTTGGCGTCACCGCGGCCCGGTCGTCGACCAGGCCTCCATTGGAGGGTTTGCTTTGGTTCTCACAAAGGCCCTTCTTGGGGCATTTGTGTAAAGAAACCATATATGATATGAATGAAAGAAACCATGTATGATACTGGTCAGGTCACTGGGCCACCTGCCGAAGGGGTTACCCTTCAGAGTCAGCTGCAGAGGAAGTTGGTTTGGGTGTCCGGACTGAAGTGTGAGGGACACACAGGTCTTTGCCCAGGTGTTAGATTATGTTCAGTGCAGTAGGACCCTCGTGTTAAAACCGCGAAGCACCACTTCAGACGATACACCTTATCCTGCACCAGCCAGCACACAGCCTCCCTCCCCTCTCCTTACTGGGGGCTGTAACACCCTCCCCTCTCCTTACTGGGGGCTGTAACACCCTCCCCTCTCCTTACTGGGGGCTGTAACACCCTCCCCTCTCCTTACTGGGGGCTGTAACACCCTCCCCTCTCCTTACTGGGGGCTGTATCACCCTCCCCTCTCCTTACTGGGGGCTGTAACACCCTCCCCTCTCCTTACTGGGGGCTGTAACACCCTCCCCTCTCCTTACTGGGGGCTGTAACACCCTCCCCTCTCCTTACTGGGGGCTGTAACACCCTCCCCTCTCCTTACTGGGGGCTGTAACACCCTCCCCTCTCCTTACCGGGGGCTGTAATACCCTCCTTACTGGAGGCTGTATCACCCTCCCCTCTCCTTAATGGGGGCTGTATCACCCTCCCCTCTCCTTACTGGGGGCTGTATCACCCTCCCCTCTCCTTACTGGGGGCTGTATCACCCTCCCCTCTCCTTACTGGGGGCTGTATCACCCTCCCCTCTCCTTACTGGGGGCTGTAACACCCTCCCCTCTCCTTTCTGGAGGCTGTATCACCCTCCCCTCTCCTTACTGGGGGCTGTAACACCCTCCCCTCTCCTTACTGGGGGGCTGTATCACCCTCCCCTCTCCTTACTGGAGGCTATATCACCCTCCCCTCTCCTTACTGGAGGCTGTATCACCCTCCCCTCTCCTTACTGGGGGCTGTATCACCCTCCCCTCTCCTTACTGGAGGCTGTATCACCCTCCCCTCTCCTTACTGGGGCTGTATCACCCTCTCCTTACTGGGGGCTGTATCACCCTCCCCTCTCCTTACTGGAGGCTGTATCACCCTCCCCTCTCCTTACTGGGGGCTGTAACACCCTCTCCTTACTGGGGGCTGTAACACCCTCCCCTCTCCTTACTGGGGGCTGTAACACCCTCCCCTCTCCTTACTGGGGGCTGTATCACCCTCCCCTCTCCTTACTGGGGGCTGTAACACCCTCCCCTCTCCTTACTGGGGGCTGTAACACCCTCCCCTCTCCTTACTGGGGGCTGTAACACCCTCCCCTCTCCTTACTGGGGGCTGTAACACCCTCCCCTCTCCTTACTGGGGGCTGTAACACCCTCCCCTCTCTTACTGGGGCTGTAACACCCTCCCCTCTCCTTACTGGGGGCTGTATCACCCTCCCCTCTTCTTACTGGGGGCTGTAACACCCTCCCCTCTCCTTACTGGGGGCTGTATCACCCTCCCCTCTCTTACTGGGGGCTGTAACACCCTCCCCTCATCTTACTGGGGGCTGTAACATCCTCCCCTCTCCTTACTGGGGGCTGTAACACCCTCCCCTCATCTTACTGGGGGCTGTAACACCCTCCCCCTTCTTACTGGGGGCTGTAACACCCTCCCCTCTCCTTACTGGGGGCTGTATCACCCTCCCCTCATCTTACTGGGGGCTGTAACACCCTCCCCTCATCTTACTGGGGGCTGTAACACCCTCCCCTCATCTTACTGGGGGCTGTAACACCTCCCCTCTTCTTACTGGGGGCTGTAACACCCTCCCCTCTCCTTACTGGGGGCTGTAACACCCTCCCGTCTTCTTACTGGGGGCTGTATCACCCTCCCCCTCTTACTGGGGGCTGTAACACCCTCCCCTCTCTTTACTGGGGGCTGTAACACCCTCCCGTCTTCTTACTGGGGGCTGTATCACCCTCCCCCTCTCCTTACTGGGGGCTGTAACACCATACTGGTAATGGAACACGTACATTTCCCTCAACCAGTGCTGTTTCATGATAGGTTTTGTCCCACCACATGAACTAAATATTTGACATCACAATGACCTTGTCCATCGTGATGGTTTCCACATACTACAACACCTGGTTGCCCTTAAATCCTTCCAAACTAGAACACGTCTCACTTAGGCCTTTTTAAGTAGGATACTGCCATGTCTGTAATTGAAGATACCCCAGTTAGTCTCCAAAAATTCCAATTAAATACCAGTATTTTCATCCTCTTGATCGATGCTGCGATGGGGAATAGGAAACCAAAACTGCCATAATATTAAATACATCGTCTAAGCTCTGTTATCCTATCCACCAGTTGACATTCGTTGTATTCGGCCCTCCTGCAGCCATCTCCTTAGTTATTAAGATCACTTTTGATAGTCACAACCTCTCACCTTTAATTCTCGCTGGTGTCCGGTTCAGTTGAGGAGTTCATCCCCCTCTCTACACACTTGTAACAGGTGCTGGAAATGTGAGCGTGGAACCTCGAAGTGCAGTAGCATGGTGTTCCTTCCCTTGTGTGGTGATCCCGACCATTGTAAATCAGATTTTCCTTTTCATGTTCATTATTTTCTCGCTGATGCATGCTTTTTAAATGTCAACAAGCCTTCCTCAACTTGAAACGTTGAGGTCGAATGTTTTCCCGAGGTTCGACGTCCTTCCTCCTTTACTTACTGCATTACTCATCTTCTCACACTTCTTTGCTTCCTCCGCTCCACACCAGTTTCTAAGCTTAAGCCACAACGACACCACCATCTCCGCTTCTTCTCTTTCTGTGATCTGATGTTAGGGAAATTCCTCTAGTATTTCCAGCCTGTTTCCATAATTTCTTCCCTGTCCGATGTATTTGTCTCGTTTCTGCGAGTCCTTACTCTTCCATCTTCATTATGAACCCCTCCTCATACTCTTGGTTATGTTCCTCCATAGTCCTCCCCTCCATCTTTTGTCCCTCCTCATGCTATCATCTGGAGCCACGACGATAACCACCCTCCTCTCAACCATCTTTGTTTCACCTGCTCTTGTTCTTATTCCCTGCCTGAGACAATAGTCTGCGCAGCTGAACGTGAGAGGTGAAAGTCCTATGTCTCGACCATATCTGTTGACACCTCTCTCCAAGCCTAGAAGAAATCCATTAAATTATGGGTAGATTTGTTCTAGACATTGTCCGTCCTTCACCTTCGTGGCTCCACTGTTGAGGACTCGGTGTTGGTCGCAAACGAGCTGGGTTCGCACTTCTCAGTCATTAGTTCTGGTTCTCGTCTTCCTCTTAATTACCTTTATGATCCCTTTACTCATTCTCACTCTTATGGACTTAAACATTCGCCTCCAGCTCTCTAATAGTGATCGACTCTCACTTTCTGAACATCAGTCTGCAAGTTCCTCTACAAATCTATAGTGGCAGACTGGCAGCATTTACAAGATGGCGAGTCGTCTCCCTCTGTATTCTTTGCAGTATTTGCTGCATATCAATAGCAGTTACTGGGAGACTTGAGCCCCTGAAGACTGACTCGAAGCAGTTCTTCATCCCATTCCCAAACTCAGGGGACTTGCCCTAAATGTGTTCGCCATATTGCCCTGACAAGTTGTCTGCAAACTTGATAAAACTTTGTTAATGTACGTCTTATGGTTCCTAGAACACTATCGCATTCCTTCCCCCCCCCCCCCCTCTCAATATGACTTTCATAATTGACTCAGCATGACTGATATCTTATTGGATTTGGTCTACATTCATTTGCGATTACCTTTGTTGATGTTGTGCATACTGGGTTATGCCTCGGCTCTGGTGCCCTATGCTTATCCTCCCCCAGAGCTTGAAGATTGCTATTGTGATCGTTACTGCTACCTCGGATGGTCCCACTTCTGAAAGTTGCATTCACCCACATGGTGATGCTTTTCCCTCCTACTCTTTAAGAAACATCTTTTCATTGAATGCTTCATTGCTCTCTTCATAAATGCGTCTCAGTCTGCCGACGACGTTCGCTACGCTGTTTTTCCTGACCAAGCCAATAAGTGCTGTCTGCCATGGAGACTGGCATCTTCGCATCGTAACATTACGCAATTTTTCACGCTCTTTGCCACCTGCTGCATTATCAACGATTCTTTACTAATGTGATTGACGCATGTAGTGCTCCTATGGCTCTGAACAGTGAAAGTCCAATACTGGCCGCTTCTTATATCTTGCTAATTTAAGACAGTCGAATTTTGCCAGGTTCCCAACAAAAATGGAATTATTTCAAATGAATCTGCAGACACTGATACTAAGGCCATCACAATTACAACATTTCCCAGAGGGGGCTTCCTTATCCAGGTTTCTACCCAGTCAATCATTCTATGATCCGTGACCATTGGCGTGCCGTTGAGTAGACATTACAGGTAACAGTGTGTACTCTTAAGTGATCTTTCCCCCCCCCCCCCCTTGGTCTTCCTCCTACCACCATAATATATGGTGGGAAACGGCTCTTGCTAGGATGTGCACTGCTCGCACGTACCTAACTTGTGGGAAGTAATGGATCAACACCTTCCCCCCCCCTGTTGACCTAATGGAGCTGCCCCACTTAAAATCAGTAGAATGCACCTCCTTGGAGAATGTTCTGATTCTTAGGATGATCATTTGCTTTGTTTTTCCTATTCCCTCCAGGTCATTTGTCTTCATACGCCCCTTGACGAACCCTTTACCTTTAGTGTCACTTGCCTTGCATCGCCCCCTCCCTTTCCAGCCCGTTGCCGTCGTGAGGGGGGGGGGGT
>WNGS01001000.1:174110-185409 GCA_020271785.1 Procambarus virginalis | reverse complement strand
AGTTGTGTTAGTAGTAGTACAGTTGTGTTAGTAGTAGTACAGTTGTGTTAGTAGTAGTACAGTTGTGTTAGTAGTAGTTGAGTGTAGTGTTAGTAGTAGTACAGTTGTGTTAGTAGTACAACCATTGTGTTAGTAGTAGTACAGTTGTGTTAGTAGTAGTACAGTTGTGTTAGTAGTAGTACAGTTGTGTTAGTAGTGAGTACAGTTGTGTTAGTAGTATTACAGTTGTGTTAGTAGTAGTACAGTTGTGTTAGTAGTAGTACAGTTGTGTTAGTAGTAGTACAGTTGTGTTAGTAGTACAGTTGGTTAGTAGTACAGTTGTGTTAGTAGTAGTACAGTTGTGTCAGTAGTAGTAGTTGTCAGTCAGTTGTGTTAGTAGTAGTACAGTTGTGTTAGTAGTAGTACAGTTGTGTTAGTAGTAGTACAGTTGTGTTAGTAGTAGTGTATAGCAGTTGTGTGTTAGTAGTAGTACAGTTGTGTAGTAGTAGTTGAGTTGTGTTAGTAGTAGTACAGTTGTGTTAGTAGTAGTACAGTTGTGTTAGTAGTAGTACAGTTGTGTTAGTAGTAGTACAGTTGTGTTAGTAGTAGTACAGTTGTGTTAGTAGTAGTACAGTTGTGTTAGTAGTAGTACAGTTGTGTTAGTAGTAGTACAGTTGTGTTAGTTAGTAGTACAGTTGTGTTAGTAGTAGTACAGTTGTGTTAGTAGTAGGTACAGTTGTGTTAGTAGTAGTACAGTTGTGTTAGTAGTAGTACAGTTGTGTTAGTAGTAGTACAGTTGTGTTAGTAGTAGTTGAGTTGTGTTAGTAGTAGTACAGTTGTGTTAGTAGTACAACCAGTTGTGTTAGTAGTAGTACAGTTGTGTTAGTAGTAGTACAGTTGTGTTAGTAGTATGTGTACAGTTGTGTTAGTAGTAGTTGAGTTGTGTTAGTAGTAGTACAGTTGTGTTAGTAGTAGTACAGTTGTGTTAGTAGTAGTACAGTTGTGTTAGTAGTAGTACAGTTGTGTTAGTAGTAGTACAGTTGTGTTAGTAGTAGTACAGTTGTGTTAGTAGTAGTACAGTTGTGTTAGTAGTAGTACAGTTGTGTTAGTAGTAGTACAGTTGTGTTAGTAGTAGCAGTTACACGTTGTGTTAGTAGTAGTACATGTTAGTGTTACTTAGTAGTACAGTTGTGTTAGTAGTAGTAGAGCTGTGTTAGTATTGATACAGCTCTCTTGATTGAGAGTCACGGTCGCTGCTATTATGCAAGCTGGAGCCCAGTGTGCCCCAATCAACAACAATTACTACCTACTCTGAGCCAAACAACAGTTCCAAAACCTAAGCTGACCCCAAGGGCGAAGCAGAAGCCAACCGACTGCTTCCTCTATTGGAGTGGGAACCTGAGATCCCAGCGAAGGTAACCCTGAAACCCAAGGGGTTTACTTTGAGGGGGCTTAGGGACGAGAGCCGTAACTGCATGCATCCCTGAGTACTTTACTCCTAACCAACGCCCAACACACACAAGGCATCACCGCTAGGGTCAAAATCCTGACAGACAGTTGAGGTCAGAATAGACAACTGTCCCCAGTCAGCTTCAGTTGACGAACCAGCGGCCAGGCAGCCGGCTCGGTTGGGTCAAGAGGAGGGGGGGGGGGGGGGGGGGGGAGTTGAGACATGAGTACTACTACTAACACAACTGTACTACTACTAACACAACTGTACTACTACTAACACAACTGTACTACTACTAAACACAACTCAACTACTACTAACACAACTCACCTACTACTAACACAACTGTAATACTACTAACACAACTGTACTACTACTAACACAACTGTAATACTACTAACACAACGTACTACTACTAACACAACTGTATACTACTAACACAACTGTACTACTAAACAACTACTACTAACTGTAAACTAACTACTAACACAACTGTACTACTACTAACACAACTGTACTACTACTAACACAACTGTACTACTACTAACACAACTGTACTACTACTAACACAACTGTACTACTACTAACACAACTGTACTACTACTAACACAACTGTACTACTACTAACACAACTGTACTACTACTAACACAACTGTACTACTACTAACACAACTGTACTACTACTAACACAACTGTACTACTACTAACACAACTGTACTACTACTAACACAACTGTACTACTACTAACACAACATGTACTACTACTAACACAACTGTACTACTACTAACACAACTGTACTACTACTGACACAACATTGGTACTACTAACACAACTGTTCTACTACTGACACAACATTGGTACTACTAACGCAACTGTACTACTACTGACACAACTTGGTACTACTAACACACTGTTCTACTACTGACACAACATGGTACTACAACACCTGTACTACTACTAACACAACTTGTACTACTAACACAACTGTTCTACTACTAACACAACATTGTACTACTAACACAACTGTACTACTACTAACACAACTGTACTAAAACAACTGTACTACTACTTACACAACTGTACTACGACTAACACAACTACTACTAGCACAACTGTACTACTACTAACACAACTGTACTACTACTAACACAATGGTTGTACTACTAACACAACTGTTCTACTAATGACACAACATTGGTACTACTAACACAACTGTTCTACTACTGACACAACATTGGTACTACTAACGCAACTGTACTACTACTAACGCAACTGTACTACTACTAACACAACTGTACTAAGACACCTGTACTACTACTTATAGTAACACTACTGTACTAATGCTAACGTTACTTCTACTAACACTATTGTTCTGCTTAATACAATATTTGACCACTATGATTCCAGCATCAAAACTGGTAAGATAATTTTTTTAATATTTTGAGTAGTTTCAAACTGACTAAATTGGTGCATTCTATATATTATTATTATGATTAAACTAATGAGTAAAAGAAAAATACTCAAATCGTTAAAAATATTATTTATTGAAACATTAAATCCTTTTGGATGTCATATCATAATTATCTCCATTTACAAAAGTCCTTATTTGTCACACCGTCCGATGTTAAGGAGATCCAGTAGGTGAACATGAACTCTAGGATAAATATTTGTTCTCGCTCGCCCAGTAGGGAGGAGAGTGACTGCAAGCAACACCAGGGCAATAGACTCTCCCGCACCTCCAGTATGGACAGTGACTGCAAGCAACACCAGGGCAATAGACTTTCCCGCACCTCCAGTATAGAGAGTGACTGCAAGCAACACCAGGGCAATAGACTCTCCCGCACCTCCAGCAAGGAAGTCTGTGGTCCGAAGCAGAGCTCAAGCAATCGCAAGCTCTAACTTCCCTACACCTTCTCCTTTGATGAAGAAGGGGCGTAAATAGGTTTGTCTGAACACGACACATTCGGTTCCGATATGTCTATTGTCGACAAGTTTAGTATGAGGGCGCGGAAGATAATTATGCTTTTACTGGATCAAAACAATTTGAAGCAATTGAATGAAGCGATGATATAGACCGAGAGTGAGGAGAAAGGGGAAAAGGGCAGGAAGAAACAGATGAAAGAGAGGCAAAATATGAAAAATGTGTAGAATCAGACAGAGTCTGTAGAAAAGAGAAAAAATAAATTAAGAAGGACGAAATCTGAGGGAATAAGTTAACCAAAACGAGCGAGACCTACAAAGGAAGAGGAGAGAAGACAAGGGACGAAACGTGCCAGACCTCCAGTTGATGGAGACGAGAGAAAACAAGGATCGAAACGGGTTAGACTTCCAGCCGAGGGAGAAAGGAAGATTAATTGGGTCAGTTCTTTTGCCAAGGGAGAGGTGGAAGTCAAGCTGGCCCGGTCTACTGTTAAGGGAGAGGTCTAGCGGGCCCGCTCTCCAGAGGTAGATAGCAGATATAAAAAACATATGATCACCAAAAAGAACACGAAGAAAACTGGAAGTAAACATATATTAAACGAGATAATTTTACCGAAGTAAAACCTTTTGGTTGGAGGTAAAACGAAAACATTTAATTATAAGGAAGAGAATCTGTTGAAACAAGTTAATTGTTACGAAGGAGTGATGAAGATGGCGGAAGCTCGTGGCTATGAGCCAAACAACATGGATAATTTTGCAAATTAAATTCCCGAAAATTTGATAAATTTCTTTACGTCAAGTCAACTGCCAACAATTGATATGATCCAAAAGGCTCCTCGCAAAATAATTAGATTTTAGTTCTGGAAGCGAACATTCGGCAGGCTTCCAGGACCCAAAAACATGAAGTTGATTTTTCTGTTGCATCATTATCTCTCTGATATTCCACAGAACATGATTCCGGATCTAAAATTAATCTTACTGGTAACAGATCACAAGGAAGACATAGTGAGCAAGGAAACAAAAATGATTTAATAATTTGGCATTGATGTAGAGGTGTTCAACTACGATTTTTTTTATATGATGTCCAGATGGGACTACCAGTCTTATAAATTAGTCAGTGACCAGAGACTACTGCAGCAGTTCAACGAGAAATACGGCTCAACGAGAGCACTCCAAAAGTTAAGTAAAAATAGTTGGTTACCAAAGTTTATGGGAGTAAATAAAGATTGTATAATTTCATGCCTTGCTGAAAACTAAATTGAATATTGGTATTTAGTTGAACACAGCCGAATTCCAAACGCATCAATAGAAGACATTTCTAAATCAGAGGAGGTAAAAAATATTAAACATGTTACCAATGAATGAAATGCAGAAAAGTAAGACAAAAATTTATATTGTTATAGCATTCGCAAAAATAAGTATGGTAAATAAAAAATTATGCATTTTTTTATCAATTTAAATTTTGTGGAATACCATCTTTGGTACCCGGCGCTGCCCGGATGATTTCTTTTGCTAATTACTTCGTCAATGTAACTTCCTCCACTACATGACAAGAGAACTAAACCACACACCTGAAGATGAGACGACGACGAATTTTCCGTCCGTCCTGAACTATTGTCAAGTCGATTGTGATGGGAGCGAGGTTGTTGTTATTGTTTTAGATTCAGCTACTCGGAACAAAATGTTCAAAGTAGCATTGGCTATGGTGAGCCCGTAGTGTTACGCAATAAAATGGGGGAGCGAAGGAGGCACGGGCATTAAGTAAGGCAAGAGAAAGGTGAGTAGTTGTAAAAAAGAGGTAATTCCTGAAGGAAGATAAGAACAAGAAGAACGGTATGAATGGGAAGGGTGTAATAAAGAGGTGTAATAATGAGTGTAAGAATGGGAATATAGGAATAAGAGGAGAAAGAAAATGAAAGGGAAAGAGAAAAGAGGGGAATAGGCCCCCTTTCAGTCCAGTCACGTTTGTTAGAAAGCTTAGATCAATTTAAATTCGTGATATATTGAATTTACTTTATATTATTATTATTATTACTTCAAAGTGGGCTGTATTTAAAGTTATCCTGGTAGGTTTTTACCTGATCACAAGTAGGGGGGTTATATTACATATTTTATTAATCAAATTTATGATAATTGTAATAACTATTGAGTAATGTTCTGTTTAAATGAGTTAGTATTATGACTAAAATGGATTAATTAAATATTATATTGGCTTCAGCTGTTTGGTTGTTAGTGTTAGATCTGATCCTCCAATATCAGACTTTGGTTTGGCCCATGAGGTCCATCCTGGACCGGAGTTAATGGCGGCTGTTGGTCCTTGTTAAGAGCAAGTAAGCGTCTGTACAGGTTCATGTAGGTGATAACAGCTCTTTATGATTATCTTCAGTTCGTCCAAGGTTACCTGTCGAGTAATTTACACAGTAACAATTGCACAAAAATGTTCTAGTAGATATGTGACTTGAAATAATGAGGATTATGTTATTGATAAAAACCGGCCTCACCATTGCTTTGGTGTTCTCAGTCGACATAACCATATCAGTAAAATTACACAATGCAATGAGATCTCTTCAATTTATTTAGTATACAGTACGGATATAATGCCTTCCTTGGTTGATGAATGAGCTCGCTGTGGCAAGTTCACTGTTGTTTGAGGTGTCTTTGCAATCATGAGTCTTTGTAGTGTTGCGTATCTCTAAAATCCTCTCTGGCAACCCTAGTTTATGTTGTTGTTGTTGATTTAGGGGCGACGACGATCGTGGGAACGAATGCGCCCCGGCGTACCCGTGATGGGTTAATCGCGAAGCCCGGAAAAGTGAAACGCCAAGCCTAATAGCGAAACGAGTGACGCCAATCACTAAAAACTAATATGCCTCGCGGCAAAGAAACGCACAGACGGGCAGATGATCGAGGAGCCCCAGGAGTCCCTCAGGGTGACAAGCACCAGCCCCGCCCCCCACAGAGAACATTGGGTAGCAAAACCAAAACTCAGCCCCCAACAAAAACGCAAAACGTCATCCAGTGTCCTCCGGCAGAGTAGAAGCCGGCCGCCCACCACGACTGAGGGCCCACCAGGAGCCCACCAAGACCCGCCAACCCCTGGCACCTCTCGGCCAAGCCGGCCCCCAAACACCGTCACCCAGCCGGGAGAACCAGCCAGAACACGCCAAAAAAAATCTATCAACAATCCCGTGACTCAAGGCGATATGTGCGCCAGGCATCGTACAACCGGACCGTTGAATATGGATGCCAAACAGCAGTAGCAAAGCCAAAACGCAAAAAAATCTAATCACTAGATTGTTGGCTTAAGGATACGTGATGTATAAATGTATGCTGATGACATCATGGATCTCCAATTCCCTAATCCTTTTATGACTAACTAATGTAATTATTACAACCAGATTTGCTGGTTATATTAAGTGTTAGTATTATAGTATGTTAGTGTCGGAATTTCCGACACAGTTGAGTATGTACTGTGAAAGAGAAGAGTCAATAGCAACAAAGTCAGGTTGAAGATTCATGTTGGGCAGGTTGTGAACCAGAGCCGATTCGACAAGACAGCATCTGTGGAGAGTAGAAGCCAGACAGATTATTTTAGAAGACCAATCAATAGGATGATTAGAGTCACTAACATAATAAATGAAGAGCAGTGTTTTTGTCTGCAGACAAAAACTTTTGTCTGCAGACAAAAGAAACAAAGCTTCTTTTGTGTTTCTTAACACTATCCCTGGCAGGCCGCCCGTAGCTGGAAAGACAACGTCGCCCTACGGCGAGCGTTGCCTGTGAGCAACCCGTCCTCGCAAATTCGTATAGTCAATATTGACTTATTAGTTACATGCATAGGTGACATACTAAACATAATAGTTTCCCTTGAAAAGCTTCATAGAAAACACCGACCTTACCTAACCTACTTAGTATGTTAAAATAAGCATCTTACAGCTTCGTAATTACAATTGTTACTTAACTTATTATAGGTATAGGTTAGGTAATAATTGTAATTACGAAGAAATAAGATGCTTATCTTAACATACTAAGTAGGTTAGATAAGGTTGGTGTTTTCTATGAAGCTATTCAAGGGGAAACTATTATGTTAAGTATGTCACCTATGTACTTATTTAATAAGTCAATATTGACTATACGAATTTGCGAGGACGGGTTGCCGTGAGCTCACCACCATCCTTCAATGTCTTTCCAGCTTTCTAACGTCAATTTCCATGCAACGTCGTTCAATTTTGTATAAAATTATTTGCAATAAAATTATTTGCAATAAAATTATTCGCTGTAAAGGGATATTTGCATAAAAGAACATACAAGTCTCACTTTTCTGTACTGTTTGTTTTGGAGTACAGAAAATATGTACAATATGTACGCCGCATATTGCAAGGCTTGATCAATATCTCACTCACTATTTTAATGAGGTGGAAATGGTTGATCGAAAATTAATGAATTAAGATAAATTTCCCACCAATTATGAATTTGCATCATATTCATAGTCTATTTATTAAATTAATAACATTAAACTGAAAATTTTTAATGTTGTAAAAACGGCAAAATATTGCCTAAATCGACGATATTTGGTTTAAATCACACAAAGGAGAAAAGGATGAAAATTAACAAAATATTACAAAAATCTATGATTTCAAGTACAAATGAAAATGCAAGAAAACTCATTAAAAATACGAAATATTTGCGAAATTCGAAGATTTGTAAGTCAAATCACATATCGTGAGAAAACAAAATATAATATCAAAATATTAGTAAATTCGAGAAATTTTACTTATAATCACACACCATGAAAAACTGAAAAAACGTCAATATATAAACAAACTCGATGATTTTTACTCGAAACCATAAAACGAGATTTCATGTTATTTAGGTCATTAAAATACATATCAAAATGTTGATTCCAATACAAATGACAAAAATCTATGTGTTTTCTTAAAAATTTACTATATTATTCTTGATTATTCGTTTAAATTACCAATGATGTACACGTAAAAATGTTCTAATCCGGCTGAAATGTCGAAATAATGCAATAAAAACATGATTTCTCTTTAATCAATATTTCACTCACTATTTTAACGCGGTACAAATGGTTGATCGAAAACAAAATATTTAAGATAAATTTACAATCAATTAGGGGATTGCATCCTATTTATCAATTAAAGCGATAGCATTATTGCTCTATCAGTAATTGATAAAATTAAACTGATAATTATTAATTAAAGACATGGAAAAACTGTAAGTAAGTAAGTAATTATCAAAAGAAGGCACCAAACCGGGAAGGCTATGTAGCACCATCAAATGTGCGGAATAATCAGAAGGCGCTAAATATCACCAAGGATGCCAATACAAGAACAAAAACGCATAAGGCGAACGATATCAAAAGTATCCGAGTCACCAAGAATTCTATCGAGGGACAGGTGACCGCGAGGGATGGTCGGAAAGCAAGACACATGCTCGTCCTGGAAGTCAGGACATTCAAGAAGGACATGCACGACCGTAAGAGGGACAACGCAATTAGGACAATAAGGAGCAGGGTGGCGCTCCATCAAGTGACCATGGGTTAAGCGAGTATGGCCAATACGCAACCTCGCCAGAGCAGTTTCCCATCGCCGGTTACGGTGAAAGGAGGACGGCCATGAGGAAACACAACATTTAAGAGTACGGAGTTTATTACCAGTAACAGACGACCAAGAAGCCTGCCAACGGGTAAGGATGGAGGAATGGATAACCGGATAAAAGTCGGAATATGGAATACCTTTACGAGAGATGGGACAAGATGGGACAGCGTGCCGCCAAGGAAGCGGCAGCATCCGCACGCTCATTTAAAGACACGCCAATATTGCTGGGAACCCAACAAACCTCAACCGACTTAAACTTACTGTGAACAAGAAACAGCAAATGCTGGATCTCGACAACTACTGGATGAACCGGATTAAAGGACCCGAGAGCCATGAGGGCTCTACGAGAGTCAACAACAACCACAAAGGAAGACTGACAACGAGAAAGCAGGAGACGAAGAGCATAGACAATAGCATAAAGCTCCGCTGTAAAGATGCTAGTCTCCGGTGGTAAGCGACACATATAAGTACGATCAGGAAAAACAACAGAGTAGCCAACACCATCCGCAGACTTAGACCCATTGGTGAAGACAGAAACGGAGCGGGAGTGAGAAGAAAAGGGCTCAAGGAAAAGGCGTTTTAGAACCGTAGGAGGGGTAAAAGCTTTAGTGACGCGGGTCAAGGACGTACAAAACTGCTGAAGGGAGACTCTCCACGGGGGCAAAGAAGGAACAACACGAGGAGAAACATTAGAAACACGAACGGAAAGAGAATCTTGTAAGCGAGATAACCGGACAGAAAGAGGGAGGTGGTGAAGAGGAACAGGAACCGCAGGAGGGGCAAAAGTTAAAGCACGACAGAGGCGAGAGGAAGGATGTTGTAAGGACCGCGCAATATAGCGAAGACAGTAGCGATCACGGCGGTCCTGGAGAGACAGGAAGACAGTGTCAACATACAAGCTAAGGACGGGAGTCGAACGAAAGGCACCAGAATTGAGGCGCAGCCCAGTATGGTGCAAAGCATCAAGACGGCGAAGAGCAGAAGGAGAAGCAGACGAGTAAGCAGGGCAACCGTAATCGAGCTTAGACAGGACGAGAGAGGGATGCAAAGCAAGGAGAGTGCGCCTATCCGCTCCCCAAGAAGTATGGGACAATACTCGAAGGAGGGTAAGGGCCTTAGAGCACTCAACATGGAGGTAAGAGATATGGGGAGACCAAGACAAACGAGTGTCAAGGAATAACCCCAAAAGCTTCGCGGAATCTTTGTACTCAAGAGGATGACCATAAAGTGACAAAGAGGGACGAAGAATGACCCGTTTCCGAGTAAAAGACATGGCACAAGTCTTAGAAGTAGAGAACTTGAAGCCATGATCGGTGGCCCAACACGACACGGCATCAATCGCAAGTTGAAGCCGGCGTTGAAGGAGAGGCGAATCATCACCCTGACAGCAAAGGGTAAGATCATCGACATAGAGAGCGGAGAAGACACCTGAAGGAAGAGAGGAAAGAAGACCATTGAGGGCAACCAGAAAAAGAGTAGTGCTCAGAACACTACCCTGGGGCACACCTTCGTATTGCTGAAAAGAGGCAGAGAGAGCCTCAAGGCGCACCCGAAAGGAACGACGAGAGAGGAAGCTGTGAAGAAAGAGAGGGAGATGACCACGAAGGCCAAAAGAATGAAGCTGGGATAGAATATGATATCGCCAGGTGGTGTCGTAAGCCTTTTCCAGGTCAAAAAGGACGGCAACAACGGAGGTCCTCGCAGCAAAAGCAGTACGAATATAGACCTCCAAGTTCACCAGGACATCTGTCGTGCTGCGGCACTTGCGGAAACCAAATTGAGAAGGGGAGAGGAGGTGATGGTGTTCCAGGAACCACATCAGACGAACGTTAACCATACGTTCAAAGAGTTTGCAGACACAACTTGTGAGGGCAATAGGGCGAAAGTCCTTAGGGGAAGTTCCCAGAGACCCTGGTTTGCGAACAGGGAGGACAACGGCATCGAGCCAGTCCTCAGGGACTGACGACGACTCCCAGATCCGATTATACAGACTCAGTAAATACTGAGACGTGCATGGAGGGAGATGGCGAAGCATCTCATAATGAATACCATCGGAGCCCGCCGCCGTAGAACCGCAGAGGGCCAGGGCAGAACGAAGTTCAGAGAGAGAGAAGGGATCGTTATAGGAAAGTCGAAGACGAGTGCAGAAATCTAAAGGACGAGACTCAAGGACAGGTTTACGAAGAAGGAAAGATTGGGGAAGATGAAGACCAGAGCTAACAGAAGAAAAGTGGGAACCCAGTTCGGTACCTGCAACGGGTCCGCCACAAGAGTACCACGGAGGTGAAGGACCGGGGAAAATCGGGAACGAACTTACCCGCTATCTTG
>WNGS01001000.1:150648-165062 GCA_020271785.1 Procambarus virginalis | reverse complement strand
CACCCCACCAGACCAGGACCCCTCACCACTACCACCCCAGCCTCACCCCACCAGACCAGGACCCCCCCCACCACTAACACCCAGCCTAAACCCCACCAGGACCAGGACCCCCCTCCCCACTACCACCCCAGCTGCACCAACACCAACAAGGTACTCCACCCCAACACTTGAGCACCACAAACAAAGTACAGTCACCTACTCAGTGGTTCAGCAGTGATGTCCCTGGTCAGTGAGGGAGCTGGAGCCGGGGTGGAGTACCTTACCTGACTAATCTCTTCACCTGGGTGGTTGTGTGTGTTCCTAGCGCGGTGGTGTGGTTAATGGCCGGCCGCGGGTGTCATTGTCCCCCCCCCTCCCCCCTCCTGCTCCCTCCACCCCCCTCTTGCTCCCCCTCTTGTACCCCCTCCCCTCCCTCACCCCTCCTGCTTCCCTTCATACACCCCCGCCTCTCCCTCACCCCTTCATGCACCCCTGCCCCCCTTTCCCCCT
Organism: Procambarus virginalis; assembly: GCA_020271785.1. Taxonomy (NCBI): domain Eukaryota; kingdom Metazoa; phylum Arthropoda; class Malacostraca; order Decapoda; family Cambaridae; genus Procambarus; species Procambarus virginalis. Next base: position 164,573 of record WNGS01001000.1, on the reverse strand, counting down.
CCTGCACCCCCGCCTCTCCCTCCCTCACCCCTCCTGAACCCCAGTCACTCCCCATCGTGCCCTCCCCCCTTTACCCCCTCCTGCCACCCCACCCCTCCCACCCACTCCCTGTGTACTCCCCTCCCACTCCCTGAGTGACCAGGCTCAACCCGTCCTCGACTCAAGTCCATTACATTTATCGGTCGTCCCCATAGACGCATGCATAGACAGGGGCTTGGCGGGCGCATGGCATCACTGTTGGGTCTTTGTTTGGGGGACGGGCTGCCAGGCTACATCATACCAGCACACCCAAACAAAGCCGTCAATCACTGACACCGACACCAGTCAATCACGCAATCACGCAGTCACACAGGTCGGTGAAGTCAGTGAATCTTTGCCTCGGGCCCCAGCCATTGTTCATTACCTTACTTGCCTAGAGTCTACCATTGTGAGATTTTTATCTACGTTCACCTCTCTTAGGAGGTTGACCTTAAAGAGAGAGGGACTGCTTGGCCAACATGGTGGTGTGCAGCTTGTACTTTAGGCAAGAGACCATTGAAGGGCGGGAGCAGACCACCGAGACTTCAACCCTTCATGAGTAACCCGTCCTCTTAAAAATAACGTCGCTTTTCGCTCGCATACACACTATGGCCAAAAATGGACGTAATATTAAATGATATCGGCTCACGAAAGTGATGTACCGTCCCGTTTTCTGTTTGAGTCCTCCAGCCTACTCGGAAAGGTTAGGAGAGGAAACTTTGCCCACCTAACCCACCAGAGGACTCTTAACTTACTGTTTTGAGAAAAAAAAATCCAAAATTTATTTTTCATTTTTTTTCATTTTTAAATTATGTCCATTTTCGGCCATACGGACAAACGGCCAAAAGCGACATATTTTTAAGAGGACAGGTTGCCCTAAGTTACTTTAACTCTCGTCTCCAGAGACGATAATCAAGCAAATGCCTTAATTACAGTAATTGATCTGTGATTAATTACGTTAATCGACTATCAACAGCAGTCAGCAACAGTTAGTTTACTTTAAACACAAACACTTGTCTCCCACAGACAAGTCAATTGTTAAACAACTCGCTCTCCCTTTATTACATCACAGTTGACCCATCAATCACTTGACCCTAACGAGTTACGCTAACCAAGCTCCCACCCTCTCAACACTCTATGACACGTTTACTTTAATGAGGCTTAATTACTCCTAATTAACCTTGAGCAATTAAATATGTCCCTTGGACCAATAATTAATTATACAGAATACGTCCCAATCCACACTGCCTAAGCAGGTCTCGCTGTGAATTCATGATAGAAGTGTTAATTACGCATAATTAACCTAAGTACTTAATCAACTGTCCCACAGATATATTTAGTCCAACGAATTATGCTAGCCCAATTGATTTCGCCATCCGACAGTCAGACCATGTGATGTTAATTACCCACAATTAACTTGAACCACTAATTAGCCATCCCACAGACCGATAATTAGTCAAGAGCAAATTACGTTAACACAAATACCGTAGCTCCTTCAACAGTCCCTCACCATTGTGTCAATCCACTATGCAGATGCTAATTACTCTAATTAGCTAGAATTTGCTGTGCTGACGTGGACTTGCACGATGGGGGTCCCCCTCCCACCAATACTGCGGGCTCAGTCTGTGGGCTTGGAATTTTCCTGCAGGGCTGGGTACCCGGGGATCGCGCGGGTGTGTGAGCAGCTGGACATTCCTGTGATGGACATATACGGCGTCGAGCTGGTAACGGCCCGTCGTGTGATTATTAAGTTCTCAGGTGAGTTGGCGTACCGCGATTTTCTCCGTCGCTACGAGGGGCGGACGTTCCCTCTGCCGGATGGTGCGGGCACTGTTTCCATCTCTGATCGGAGTGGTGCCCTCACCTACGTCAGCGTGCATGGGGCTCCATTGGAATTTCCGGAGGGTCTGCTCCGGCGGTACTTCGGCCGTTTTGGCGCCGTCGTTAGTGTGCGGGTGAATGTGGTATCTTCGAGCCCACTTAAGGGTGTGAGGACGAACATTCGCACCCTGGGCATGAGGCTCCGGGAGGATATTCCGTCCTCTGTGCGTTTGATGGGGTACACAGTTCGTGTGTTTTACGCCCGCCAGCCTCGGACGTGTTATCGTTGTGGCCTGTTGGGCCATCAGGCTGCTGACTGTTCTGCGCCGGCCGCTGCACCCGTGAACCTCTTCAGCGAGGAGGATTTTCCACCGCTTCCTGTGGAGGAGGTTTCTGTGGCTATGGACGACTCTCCGGCCGCGGATATGCCCCCTGTGTCGCCTGATGCGCCCCCTGTGGTGGTGGCTTCTCCTCCGGAGATTGTGACATCGCCTGGTGATCATCCTGCTCCGCCTAGTGTCTCTGGGATTCTTCGGCCGACACTCTGCTCGAATCCCCCGTCTTCCTCTGCTGCATCTGGCCCTGTCCCTGTCCCTGCACCCTCCACGTCTATTCCGGCTGTGCTGGGTGCTGGGGTGGTTCCGGCGCTTCCCCATGTGTCTGGCCTGGTGCCCCATGTGGTTGAGGATGCTGCAGTACTGCGGCGTGCGTCGGTTCGCCCGGCTTGTATTGAGCGTGTGTCTGAGTCGACCTCCGGGTCTGAGGATGTGCGGCCCGTGCCTAAGCGTTCCCGGCGTTCGTCGTCTGCGTGGGCGGACGTTGGCGAATTCGGCGCTTGTGAGTCTGCAGGCGACAGAGGGGTGGCTACGGCTGCAGTGCGTACTACGGTGGCGGTGGAGGTGCATTTGCCAGAGGATGCCTGTCACGGTCTTTCGGCCTCCACTTCCGATCTAGTGGCTGCGGTTCCTGCTTCGGGTGCATCGCCTGCCTCAGATGGCTCCGGTTCTTCGTGGGGGGTGGTACCCCCTGCTGAGGTCCGTGGTGAGCGGGGTGACCTTGTGCTGCTGTTGAAAAAACTGCTCGCTCTGGAGATTCTGTGCCTCTTGCCTCGGTCCCCGGCTCCTCGACTGCGGTTTCGCCGCCTCTTCCTTCTGCGGCCGTATCTTCAGTGTCTCCTGCGGTCTCGGTGGAGGCTTTGCCTTCTTGTCGTTTGTCCCCTGCTCCTGTGCGTCCGGCAACGCGGCTGTCTCGGCAGCCCTCGTACGCTTCATCGGTGTCGTCTGCTACGTCGGAGGGCGTGGCTTGTGGTCCCCAGCCTCGTTATGCGACTGCCTTTGACCTTCGGAGGTACCTGTGTCCGCCTGATCTGGAGATTCCAGAGTTTGTGCCGGGTCCGCGGCAGCTGGGGGGTCGTCGCCCCACCGAGAAGGAGTAACTGATTTGGGAGGGCTCTAACAGGATGTTTCCCTGTTAAGTATCTTTCTCCCGAGGGGTTTGGTTTTTTGCTTGACCCATGTTTCCTTTATGTATTGTGGGTTGTGGGTTATTGCCATTAGTGTGCATGGTTGTGTGGTGTGGGTCGGGTGTATGTGTGGGTGGGGAGGGTTTGTTTTACCGGTCCCTGCGTGCTCCGGTTTGTGGTTGTGGGTTTCTTTGTGTGCGGTGTGTGCAGTGTGCGTGTGTGTCCGGTTCCTGTGTGTGTGTGTCTGGTTGTGGATGGTATGTTCCTTTATTATGTTTTGTGGTTTCTTTTTGGTTTCATGATGTTGTTTGTGCGCTTGTTTATGGAGTGCTGAGTGCCCTTCAGGCTTTTGGCGTGTATGATTTGTTGTTTTTATTTATTTCCTGTCTTGTAATTATTGTTATTATGTTTATGTTCTTATTATTGTTATGGTTCTTATTATTGTTTTTTGTTCGTGTTGGTGCCTCTCCGTGTGTGTTTACGGTGCTGGTAGCCTTGTTCTGTTTTTTACTGTTTAAGTGTCACTTCTGTGTTGTATTCCGATGTGTCTTCATTATTTGAAATTTGTTTTTGTACTTATTGTTGACATTGTTTTTGTAAATTTTGTTGTTTTGTGGTCGGCCCTTCCGGACGGCGTTTTTTTTTCTTGTGTTTATGTACTTATGTCTCTTGTGTTTATGTACTTATGTCCTTTATGTTTTTTGCACATGTATGCTTTCTTTGTTCTGTCTGTGGTTTTTGGTTGTTTTATTGTATTTATTAGCATGCTTGCATGTAAACATCAAAATAAAAAAAATAAAAAATTAGGTAGAATGATCAATTAGCTGTCCCACGGACAGATAATTGCACCTGAAACTCATCTCGTTAACTCAATGCTGCTGCTACCCTCTGAGAAGTTCTTCCATCAAAGCAATGTACAACCCTCTTTGTGCAGATAATTATCCCTAATTAACATCGATGAATCATTAAATGGTCACAAATAATGATCACACCAAGTAACCACATGTCACACACTCAGTGACATGTCACACACTCAGTGACATGTCACACACTCAGTGACATGTCACACACTCAGTGACATGTCACACACTCAGTGACATGTCACACACTCAGTGACATGTCACACACTCAGTGACATGTCACACACTCAGTGACATGTCACACACTCAGTGACATGTCACACACTCGGTGACATGTCACACACTCAGTGACATGTCACACACTCGGTGACATGTCACTGCCCAATATGCCTGCAGTAGTCTGCACTACGGTAATTACTGTCATCACACACACACTAATGTCTCACGCGGTTCGGCAACAATAATAAATTAATACAATTATATCGCTGCCCAATACTTCTGCAGCCTTCTGCAATTAATTACTGTGGGGAATCACTTTGATGGATGCTAATTATCCTAATTAGCCCGAGTAAGTAATTAACGGTCCGACAGACAGATACGTTAACTCAGTCACGCTGTCTCCCTCCCGACAGCTGGCGTTAATTATCCTAATTAACTAGAGTAACCAATTAATTGCCCCATGGACAATTAATTAGTTCGTAACGAACTTCAGTAACTCGACAGTGTTCTCATCAAAACAATGTGAATTCCCTTAGTGAAGTTAATTATCCCGTAATTAACTCTCTAAAACCCTAATTCCGTGATTATGATTCCACCAAGCAAACACAGTACACAAGGCAGCAATATAAACATATACATATATAAATTCCCTCTCCAGAACACACACAACACTGGTGTCATTAACATACCCATATGTTAATGACCTCCCAACACATGACACAACGTGTCATGTGTTGACACGACCATGGATGACCGTGTCAACCGATCACCCATGGTCGGTTGACCATGGGTGATCAACCTATGATTACTGCCAGATTACTGGACCTCCAACAATGAGACCCTCATGGATATGGTACCAAGCCTGATCTGTATAAATTGTACTAATTACTCCAGAATAAATCACTCACAGTACTAGAGATAATATTCAGTAATTACAGACAGGCCATCGCTCAGATCACCCTATTTTCCTTGGCCTGCCATATTACTGGATCTTCCTCTGTAATGAGATATATACATACATGGCAGTTCTTGACCCTGAACGATATATATAAAACCGTCATATGGAAAATCTTCACACTGTCCGGTTTACACTAAACCGACAGCTTTACGCACAAATAGTCTAACAGTTTCCCTGCAGCACTGACCTTGCAGCTTCCTGCTATAAATGTGTTCCCCAAGGTGTATCATACACACTCCGTCCTCACAGTCTTGCCCGCCCCAAACACTGATAATTGACGTCATTAATGGTGCACCTCACGCAACTGGCTTCCCTCGCCTTGCAGGCGCTTGGGACAACAACAGCTGGAACCTGATTTCACATCAGTACAGAGGTTTACAGCACCAAACTTATACATGTGAGTACTCACGTTAAACCAGTCTCCCCATTCGTGCCCTTGGAGCTGAAGCACTGAAGGCTGAAGTTCACCCCAGTTACCAGTTGAGCGTAACCACGGAGGGTACCGGAGGTGCTGCGTGTACCGTTACCAGTTGGAGCGTAGCCACGGAGGGTACCGGAGGTGCTGCGTGTACCTTTACCAGTTGGAGCGTAGCCACGGAGGGTACCGGAGGTGCTGCGTGTACCGTTACCAGTTGGAGCGTAGCCACGGAGGGTACCGGAGGTGCTGCGTGTCCCTTTACCAGTTGGAGCGTAGCCACGGAGGGTACCGGAGGTGCTGCGTGTACCGTTACCAGTTGGAGCGTAGCCACGGAGGGTACCGGAGGTGCTACGTGTACCGTTACCAGTTGGAGCGTAGCCACGGAGGGTACCGGAGGTGCTACGTGTACCGTTACCAGTTGGAGCGTAGCCACGGAGGGTACCGGAGGTGCTACGTGTACCGTTACCAGTTGGAGCGTAGCCACGGAGGGTACCGGAGGTGCTACGTGTACCGTTACCAGTTGGAGCGTAGCCACGGAGGGTACCGGAGGTGCTGCGTGTACCGTTACCAGTTGGAGCGTAGCCACGGAGGGTACCGGAGGTGCTGCGTGTACCGTTACCAGTTGGAGCGTAGCCACGGAGGGTACCGGAGGTGCTGCGTGTACCGTTACCAGTTGGAGCGTAGCCACGGAGGGTACCGGAGGTGCTACGTGTACCATTACCAGTTGGAGCGTAGCCACGGAGGGTACCGGAGGTGCTGCGTGTACCATTACCAGTCGGAGAAGGGTTGACCCTGAGCAGCCGTGGAGTGCGGACGTGTCCCTCCGTGACTGCTGGGGTTGTTAGCTGTTTGGTCGCCAGGTGGCGGGGAGTCGCTGCCCTACCAGTGTTGTTGCCTGGTTGGCTGCGTGCTGACGTGGCGGACCTGAGTTACGATGGGGGTCCCCTTCCCACCAGTACTGCGGGCTCAGTCTGTGGGCCTGGAATTTTCCAGCCGGGCTGGGTATCCAGAGATTGCACGGGTGTGTGAGCAGCTGAAGGTCCCTGTGATGGATATATACGGTGTCGAGCTGGTGACGGCCCGTCGGGTGATCCTGAAATTCACTGCAGAAATGGCGTATCGCGAATTTCTCCGTCGATACGAGGGGCGGACTCTGCCTCTACAGGATGGTGCGGGCACTGTTTCCATATCGGATCGGAGTGGTGCCCTCACCTACGTCAGCGTCCATGGGGCTCCGTTGGAGTTTCCGGAGGGTCTGCTTCGGCGGTACTTCGGCCGTTTTGGCGCCGTCGTTAGTGTGAGGGTGAATGTGGTATCTTCGAGCCCACTTAAGGGTGTCCGGACGAACATTCGTACCCTGGGCATGAGGCTACGGGAGGATATTCCGTCCTCTGTGCGTCTGATGGGGTACACAGTTCGGGTGTTTTATGCCCGCCAGCCCCGGACATGTTATCGCTGTGGCCTGTCGGGCCATCAGGCTGCTGAATGTTCTGCGCCGGCCTCTGCGCCTGTGAACCTCTTCAGTGAGGAGGACTTCCCACCGCTTCCTGTGGAGGAGGTTTCTGTGGGTCTGGACGCCTCCCCGGACGCGGCTAAGCCCCCTGTGTCGCCTGATGCGCCCCCTGTGGTGGACGTTCCCCCGAATGTCGCCGACCCTCCTCAGGATGTTGCGATGCCCTCGGTGGATACTCCTGCTCCTGTCCCTGATGCTCCCGTGGGCCTTTCTGTTGCTCCCTCCTCGCCGTCTGCTCACCCGTCTTCAGTTGCTGCGCCTGGCCCTGCGTGCTCGCCTGCATCCTCGCCTCGGGTCCCGGCTGCGCTGAGTGCTGGGGTGGCTGTGGGGCCTCCTGTTGTATGTGGTCCGGTTCCCCCTGCGGTTGAGGCTGCTGCCGTCATGAGACGGGCGTTGGTCCGCACGGCTTGTGATGCCCGTGGTTCTGGGTCCGCCTCCGGCTCTGAGGATGTGCGCCCGGTGCCCAAGCGGTCCAGGCGTTCTTCTACTGCATGGGCTGATGTGGAGGGTTTCGACGCCGATGGGTCTTCGGGAGATGATGTGGTGGTCGCTGACGTCCATGTACCTGCTGATGCCAAGGATTGTGTGTATGATTCACCTCCTGTTTCTTCTGCAGGCGGTTCTCCGCAGTGGGAGGTGGTAGCTCCTCCGGACGTAGGTGAGGTGGGTGCTGGTGCAGGCCGCGACCTCGTGTTGTTGCTGAAGAAGGATGTTCGGCCCCTGCAGATGTCCCGTCCGGTGGTTGCTGCGGAGCCCTGTGGGGCTGACAAGGTTACAAGTGCGCTGCCCGTTGCCCGCGCCTGTAGGGGGAAGCCCGTCCCGATCATCTTGGCCTCCGGCGTGGCGTACGATCAGAAGACCAACCCTTTGGAATTTGGCTTTATTGACCGAGTGCTGCCTGTTCCGTGGTGCCCCTCGACTATCTGGGTTCCACAGGCTCAGGCTTTTGTTGAGGGTGTGCCGAATTTGATGCCCGATCCTCGTACGGCCCATAGTCACTCTGACGACATCATGTTGCTTTGGGAGGCGTATTGTCTTCGTTTCCCGGCAGCTGAGTGGCCGGATAAGTATGCGCACTCTTGATAGTTTGTGTGCTTGCTGAGTATTTCGCGTCTGTAGTGGATTTAGTATGTTCTGTGGTATTTCTTGTGTGCCCTTCAGGCCGGTGTCGTATTTAGTTTTCTCAATGTCCCTGTTTATTGTAATTAGTGTATTGTGTGCCCTTCAGGCCGATGTCGTGTTTAGTTTTCTCAATGTCCCTGTTTATTGTAATTAGGCTATACCTTTTCATGATTATCTGTTTCTTGATTCTGATGTATTATGTGCCCCTATGGCTATGCTGTTTGCCCTCTTACGTGAGTGGTTGTGCATGTTTTTTTTATTGTTTGTTTATTGGTTTGTTTGTTATGTTTATGGTATTTTGTTTTATGATTTTATTATTTATTTTTTATTTTTTATTTTTTCTTGTTCTCCTCTGCTTTCTATGTGTATTATGACCTTGTTTTATGTGTTATTGTAATTTGGGTATTGTTTGCCTGTTTGCGCTATTTGTTTATTGATGTTTTTGTACTGTGCTGTCGGTCCTTCTGGCCGGTGGTTTGTTTGTTTTGCTCATTTTGTTTTCTTATGTTAATTTTATTGTATTTATTGCTTATACTTGCATGCTTGCATGTAAAAAAAAAAAAAAAAAAAAAAATTACCAGTCGGAGCGTAGCCACGGAGGGTACCGGAGGTGCTGCGTGTACCGTTACCAGTTGGAGCGTAGCCACGGAGGGTACCGGAGGTGCTGCGTGTACCATTACCAGTTGGAGTGTAGCCACGGAGGGTACCGGAGGTGCTACGTGTACCATTACCAGTTGGAGCGTACCTTCCCCTTAAGAGAAGGGGGGTAAGGAGGAGGGAAGGGGTAAGAGAAGGGTGGATGCAGAGGAGGGGGTTGAGGTGGAGGGGGAAGAGGGGAGGGTAAGAGAAGGAGGATGAGGATGAGGAGAAAGGGGAAGAGGAGGGAAAGAAGGGAGGGGTAAGAGAAGGGGGATGTGGAGGAAGGGAGGGAGAAGGGGTAAGAGAGGAGGATGAGGGTGAGGAGGAAGAGGAAGAGGAGGGGGAGAGGGAAGGGTAAGACAAGGGGGATGAGGAGGAAGGGGAAGAAGGGAGGGGGTAAGAGAAAGAAAAAGAGAATGGGGTAGGGGTAAGAGAAGGGGGGATTAGGAGGGGGAGGGGGTAAAATAAGGGGGATGTGGAGGAAAGGAAAGATGAGGGGGAAGAGGGGAAGGGTAAGAGAAGGGGGATGAGGAGGAAGAGGAAAAGGAAGGGGAAGGGGTAAGAGAAGGGGAATGAGGAGGACGAAGGAGAAGAGGATGGGGTGAAGAGGGGAGGAGGGAAGATGAGAGGGAGGTGGGATGGGGAGGGAGTGTAACAGGACCTGTGTGACGGCTGGGACATGTACTGTGTAAGCCTACACAGTTGCCATGACGTGTTAGGGCGCTGGATTATACAGGCATGTCGTGCTAGATGACTATGGTGTGTTCATCTTCATAAAATACAGCAAGAAAAATATAGAATCAGATAATAATGTTTTAAATAACTTCATCTCTGATTTTACTTCTGAATTAAATTATTATTATAAAGTGAACACTGCAGGTTGGTGGGGCAGCGAGGGTTGGCGTGAGGGTCCCACCAGGCGAGGGTCAGTAGTAGAGTTGACCATCACCCGGGTGGTTCAGCCTTTATACCCGCACGTAGTGACACCTTCACCCCCTCCCCCTGCTCTTCCCCTTCCTTTTCTTACCCCTTCCATCTCCCCTCCCCTTCTTCCCCTTCCTTCTCTTACCCCTCCCCCTCTTCCCCTTCTTTCTCTTACCCCTCCCCTTCTTTCTCTTACCCCTCCCCTCTTCCCCCATCCTTCTCTTACCCCACCCCCTCCCCCTCCTCTTCCCTTTCCTCTTCATTCTCCTTTTCTTACCCCTGCCCCTCCTCTTCCCCTTCTTTCTCATTCCCTTTCTCTTACCCCTCCCCTCTTCCCCTTCCTCCTCATTCCCCTTCACTTACCCCCTCCCTTCTTCCCCCACCTCTTCCCCTTCCTCCTCATCCCTCTTCTCTTACCCCCTCCCCTCTTCCCCCTCCACTACACCACACTACTACACCAGGCTGCTCCACCACGCGACTACACCACACTACTACAAATGAAAAATGAATAAAAATGACAAACCCATCTTTATTATGTTCCTTTTTTTTTTTACTAAATGTAGAAATATATTTTTTTATTTTTATATTTCCTATTTTATTCATATTTTAACATTTTAACTTTAAACACTTTATAAAAGGTGTCACAAAGTTTCAAATTAGGGTACAAAAGGTGTCACAAAGTTTCAAATTAGGGTACAAAAGGTGTCGCAAAGTTTCAAATTAGGGTACAAAAGGTGTCGCAAAGTTTCAAATTAGGGTTAGGTACGTAAATTTTGGTTATAAGTTTTGGGAACCTATTTAAATCCACACAAAATAATGTATCTAATGCGTGAAAACAAACGTTTCCACTCCTTTCTAACACTTTTCAGGAACGTTGTGGAAACTTAAAATTGTTTCCTGAGAAAAGACATCCTCGGCGAATTAAGTACTACATGAAAATCATCAGTCATCCCAGACAAAGCATCCAAGTCATGCACATTATGCTCCTGAGTAAAGGCTATATCCACACGCTGCTCTCAAAGCACAGCCACCAAGCCCATCTGCACTGCCAAGTCACGCAACCCACGCACATTCTGCGTCGCACATATCAGAGAGGGCGCCATCAGGAAGGGCAGTCAGGACCCCACCAACCCCACAGTCCCCTGCGAAGGCATACCAGAGCCCCCAACAGGGGAGGCAACAGGAACAGTAGGTGCATCATCTTGCAACGCTGCAGCAGAGGGCCACACAGGAACGTCGGTGCCTGCACTCTTTGTAGACTTTGCACACTTCATGGTCAGCACATCCCGTCCAATATCTTCCACACCAGTGGACCCCACCCACTGAGCATCCTCAACCGCCTTCGGGGCTTCGCTGCCCCCAGAGGGAGCCCCGGGAGCAACAGACCCCAGCAGGCCACCAGAGGGAGGAGGAGGAGGGGCGCACGCCACAGCAGCCCCAGCTGTAGACCCCCCTCGCTTGACAGGAGGACCTTTGTCCGAGGAATGCGTCCGTGCCTCCCGCATATGACAGGGCTGATCCGACGCCACGACCGGGGCAAATCCTCTAGAGCCACGAGAGAATCGCAGTGCCTCAGGAGCAGCAGCAACCATGTCGGATGCACGGCCACCAGACGAGGGAGCAACACCACACGGAGGACCCGCAGGATCGCCACCCCCACCTACAGCTTGATGGAGCAGCTTCCACAGGCGTACCCATCTCCGTGTCAGCAACAGTTGAGTCCCGATGAACCTCCGCAGTGATGACGATGACGTTTGTGGGGAGTATACTCACGACGAACCCCTGAGGGGCCCCAGCATGACCGGCGATAGCTTCTTGTTGGGTGTCCTGCCTCTAATTGTGGCTCCATGGTGGGTATGAGGGCACATTCGTGAATGATAGTTTTTTCCTCGTTTTCATGGCTGATAATGTTTCCCTTGTTCCTTCACAGGCTCGTGGGGTGGGCGACCAAGTCCCCGAGTCGGACTGTGTTGGAAGACCAGGCCCTGCAGCCCCCGCTGCATTGGGCCCCGACCCCCTGACTACTCCCCTCAGCTCCCCTCCCTCCACTGCGGTAGGGTCGAGTCCCCAGCCCCCAGTGGTGACCACCTCGTCCCCTGGCACGGCTCCGTCTCTCATTGTGACTACTGCGCCTTTTACCCCCCCTCTCTCTCTCTCTGGGGGTTCTCAATGCCGTCTCTGCCACGGCCGCACTCGCACGATCCCCTCCCATACTAATACTTAAAACGCCTTGTTTGGTCCCACTACGTGGGCTAAATACTTTGATCTCCACCATCTGGATTCTACTCCTCCTGACGATTTCTCCCTTAATGTTTTTAAGCATTTTAATGTTTCCAATCGCATTAATAAATTGAATTTTCATAGACTTTGATTTAATTTCATTTTGGTTTAAATATTTTGTGTGACACTGCGTTGGAATTGAGCTGTGTTGGTTACCATACCATTCATTTCATAAGTATAAGTATATATGCCACACCTGTGACAGGTAAAAATATTTTTTTTTTTAAGAATCAGTGCCATCTGTTGCACGTAAGAGCAACAGACACTATAATAAATATGTTACGATTCCATTTCAATGTTTCCGATTGCATTCACAAATTGAATTTTCATAGATTTCGATTTATTTCCATTTTGATTTAATTATTTTGTATGACATTGTGATGGAATTGGGCTGTGTTGTTTACCATACCGTTCATTTTGTGAGTATAGTTTATTTTTTATTTTTATATTTTTTCATTTCGTTATTTTACCTGTTTTTCTTATATTTCAATGATGAGAACATCAGATCAATTGATGTTCCCAATTTTCTGATGGGAACATCAGATCCTTTGGGAATGCATCGGACTAGGGAGTGGGGAATGGTGGGGAGGACGAGGGGACGGGGGAGGGGGGGGGGGAGGGGGGCATGGTTGAGAGGATGAAGGGAACGGGGGAGGGGGGAATGGTGAGAGGATGAAGGGCCGGGGGAGGGGAATGGTTGGGAGGATGAAGGGGACGGGGGAGGGGGGAATGGTTGGGAGGACGATGGGGAAGGGAGGGGGAATGGTTGGGAGGATGAAGGGACGGGGGAGGGGGGAATGGTGAAGGACTGGGAGACAGGGGACGGTTGCTGTGGCTCAGTAACGCACATGAGTTGCTGAGCCACAGCAACGCGTGGCCGGGTACAGCAAGTTTAGTTACTAAAGAAGAATAAGCTAATTTTACTAGCTTAATAAATAAAAGCTAATAAAGTTAATAAAGCTACAGGTGTTCTGTACTCTATTCCTTCCCACAATCAAGAAGCTACACCTCACCTTCAACCATTATTTAATTCTGATAAGCTTAAATGCATTAAATGCATTACAACCATTATACATGATGATTTATTGAATAATAACTTATGTTATTCTTGCACTGTATTTCTGCATTTTTAACAGAATTTACATTTTAAAAGATTGCCTCTATTTTCGATAGTGGACTACAGTGCCCTTTGTAAGCAGTGAGCTCCATGATGCTCTGTCATCCACAGAAAATCATTGTCTCACAATTTCTCGGCAATAACAAGACAGAGTTCATACTTTCATTAAGCAGTGGTATCACAAGTAAATAATTAATTTGATTGTTAGCATTGCTAATATCAATAATCATAATAATAATAATAATAATAATAATAAAATAATAATAATAATAAAATAAAATTTTGTTTCCAAGAAGATACATGGATTGGTGAAATTACATAAGATTGAAATTTATATTATCCAAAGCCACTACACTTTGCATAATCTCAGTTTATATACACATGAGCTGCGACACCAAACCTTTGCAAGCTGTTTGCAGTGCATTAGTAGTTTATTGATAAGAAATGCAGAGCTTAGGTATTAGCAAGGCTTGAACACTGTCAAAATACTAATATCATCACCACTATTTAATAAATGACTAATAGCCACATTGAAATATAATTAATATAGCTAGTAAGGTAAAGTAATATTTAT